>JAUTBX010117682.1:0-11538 GCA_032361465.1 Lepetodrilus tevnianus | reverse complement strand
TCTGAATCAAACAGAAATTTAAGGATACGATTCTTTGTAACGTCTTATTAAGATTTTATCTGGAGTTTTCATCAACCTCAGGCATGATCTTCTGTTTACTTATCACCAGAATTCCTAGTTTTACACATCGTCGCAAATGGGTGAAAGATTCCCGCAGCGACGTTAAACTCCATACTCACTCACTCACCTAGTTTTACATGATATCCTTCGAAATTCCATGACCGACTTTCAGCCACTATACCACCACCAATACCATTATCCAAATGTTGAATATTGTGAATAGCGGAGATGTTTCCGTCGTGTTTCAGCCATGATCGATGGCTCAAAGAGTCCTGTGGTTCCTTCGCCTCCTTCAATGGCCGCACCAATGTACGACAAGACCCCCAACTTCTACTCCAACTACCATGGCGACATGGAGGACAAAGCTCACATGGAAGGAATGCACCAGCACAAGGCCAGCCCCACTAATCCTGTGCTCAGTGCTCTCTTCATGACCAGTGCTCAGATAGACAAGCCCAACACTCGTAAGACATACACTCGTCGTTATCCTCGTCGCAAATGGGTGAAAGATTCCCGCAGCGACGTTAAACTCGTATGATCGCTCAATAACTTACTCGTCGTTACCCTTCCATCGCCTTGTTTCTAGTGTTGTTGTGATGCTTCAAAGATCCCTGCTGTGATGTAAAATAATAACTCGCTCACTCTATAGTTTCTGTAGCATCTCGCAATAGTTGTGTTCATAGCCAGATGCAGTCTAAATAAATAAAAATCCATTGTCGTGTTGAAAGATTCATGCAGCGACGTTATGCAGTAAATAAATGGTGATGGTATTTATGTCCCAGTACATATTTTGTTGCACATGGGTTATAAATTCCCGCACCAGCATAAAATAATAACTCGCTCACCTGTAAATATTTGTTGTTTATCAGTGGCTGTATTCACGAAAGGGTTTTGATGACCAAATATATATAACAAAAACTGACTTAAACCCTTTCATGAATACATCCCCAGGTTAAAGGAATGCGATTAACTATTGATTTTGTAGCAAATACAAACTGAAGCTACGGTAGTTCAGTGGTCAAATTGCAGGCAACCATGGCTGTAGTTTCTATAGTTTCAAAACACTGCTGTATTTCAGCTGGGAATGGTGGATTCAGCACCCAGGATGCCGAGGCTCAGTTGAAGGCCATGCTATTTCGTGGACGAGACTCCAATTCATCGAGTGGAACAGCCAGCCCTGCGACTATGGGTGGCGCTCCAAGGAAGGTGAAAACGCTCGCCGAACTGGAGGCCACGTTCCATCACGACACACCTCCATCTCACATGAGTCCAGTACAGCAGCAGCAGCAGCAGCAGCATCAACAGCAGCAGCAGCAGCAGCAACAACAACAGCAACAACAACAGCAACAACAACAACAAGAACAGCTTCAACAGCAACAACAAGAACAGCATCAGCAACAACAACAACATCTTCTTCAACAACAGCATCAGCAACAGCTTCAACAGCAACAACAACAGCATCATCAGCAACAACAGCATCAGCAACAACAACAACAACAGCATCAGCAACAACAGCATCAGCAACAACAGCATCAGCAGCAACAACAACACTATCACCAGCAGCAGCAGCAGATGCCGCCGTCTCCAGAATTTCAGCGTCATCACGTACCTCCGCCCCAGGAGGCGAGGAGCGGAGACGGAGACGGAGATCTGACGGCGTTCAACAAGCTGCTGAGCATGATGCAGGCCGGAGCCGCCGCAGCCGTCGGCAACCAGCAGATGCCACCACCGCCGCAGGACCACGCGCCTATGCCACAGGAACAACCCAAACATGTCCAGGTAATGCATACTGGCTCATTGTACCTGAAACCATATTGGCCCTAACTATGTATTTGACTGTCACTCATGGGTGACGTCATTCCATATACCCCTCGTGACGAGTTGACAACTTATATTAAACCATAGCACTGTCGTAAGTTCACGATCGCCATGTATAAGAGATTGCGACAAGAGCGCTATGGTCTCTTTAGTTAACCCCCTCCATGCTGGAGGCAACTGGAGATGCCCTAATTTGAAATGTGCCTAATCCAGCAGAGATAGGGTTAAACTATGCAGCGTGTAGAATTACGTTGACATCTCGTTGCTCATCTTTCAGATGGGCGGACACCCGATGATGATGGGCCCGCCAGACGAGCGACCCATCTCGCCACTACAGCAGCAGATGCACAGTTTGCAGATGCATAATAATGACTTCCTCCAGGTGAGGGCTGTGAGTTATCGTTTCATATTTCTTACTAACTGCATGCAATCTTCTCTCGTGGTCACGCTTACACCAGGCATCTTACGACTTGCATGTTCATTCTATGGGAGTCTTCGAAGTAAATTAGTTGCCGTGTAGATGCCCATTTTAAGTCTGGCTCGAGAAAAGATAAAAATATTAATATTAAAATTATTTAGTTTAATTGAAAATTTGGAATTTGTACTGTTGGGCCACACCCATTTTATTATTTGTTTATCAGGGACCACACATTTTACAATAATTGGTGCTATTTTATTTAGATAAATATTTGAAATTAGTATTATTTATTTGTAGATGGGTGCCATTTTATGAACATGTATGTAAATTGAGGATATTTTTGTTTAGCTCGTTGTCATGTTGATGCCATATTTCATGCCCCAAGACTCGTGTAGGTTTGAATCCTGTTTGGCGACCTGGCATCTTGAATACAGTGGCCACCAATTAAATATGTGCTTGCCATTTTATGTCTGTATGACCAGAGTACAGCTGTCAACCTTTGTGCCACTGCAAGAGGATGTCTTTCGCCACAAGAGATAAGATGTCCAGATAGATTCATGAAGCTAAATTTAGAATATCTTTACTGTACAAATAACGTATGGTTAATATGTGAATCGTATGTAACTCTGTTAACTTGTCCCACCCTTTAAAGTCACAATTATATTCAAAATACACATACAACCTACAAAATGTTTTTCGAGAGTTGTCTGGTAGGCAAATAATTTAAGGTATGTGGCCCAACTTGGATTATTATCTCGTTCAGTTGCGTTACTTTATGATTCTTTGTAAATATGAATTCAGTTCATTGTTAGATGTTCGATTAATGAAAAACTAATAAGGCATTGCCCAAATTTTAAAATATACTTTGTAAGATGATATTGTATTATTATCATTAGGGTTGGAATAAAATTTCACGAGTTCGTAGTAATTTTGTGTCTTTTTAATGGTAAAGTTGTTGCATATGGATGAAAGATTCCCAGTGCAACGTTAATGATGAAATCACTTGGTGACTTTAATGTAAACATGTTTTACACGATGTACCATGATGTCAAATGAATGAACTTCCGCTTCCATTCCAATTTGTACAAGATATTTTCTCATTGGCCCCCCCCGCTATTTTTGCAGGCCCTCATGCGGAACAAGGAGCAGCAGCTCCACATCCAACAGCAGACACTGCAGCACATGCAGCAGCGCCACCACGCCCCGCTGCCCCCACACCCGCCGCAACAGCCGCCCCCGCACCTCCACACAGTCCACCCCCATCCGGTCCACTCGCAGTCCCAGCCCCTCCCCATGCTGATGACGCAGCAGCCCCCAACACCGCAGACCCCCCGCGCCATCACCCAGGACCCCATACTCTCCTTCATACAGCAGAACCCAACCATCATCACCAAGCCCCCATCCCCCTCGCCCACAATCCCCACGCTCATGACGAATCCATCCACCGCGCACGTAGTCTCCCCGTCGCCCCAGCCGCTGCCGCCCAACCTCATGCCCAAGCAGGTCCAGGTGTCACAACAGCTGGCCGGAGCCAAGATCCCATCACCCATCAGTAAGTTGTGTCGGGTTTTTGATAATTTGTGTGCTATAGTAGGCAGAGTGTCTTGATTTTACAAGCAAAGATGAGAGAATCTTGAAATGGCTCTAAACCCCAATTTAAAAAAAATAAAAATAATAATTGACAGTAGTAATCGGGGGCCTATTCTCGAAATGTTCTTACGATCGTAACTGGGCCAGCTCTAGAGGGAAATAAAAAAAAAAAGGAGTAGAATTTAGGAATTGGAGAATGATCTCTTGTATGTAGCTTTCTAGACTATAGTTGAAAAGAATAAGAAAATAATTCCAACCTATTACCTATCAGTTGTATTAAACCAATGATGTATTTGATGACGAGAGTGATGGATTTATTGTCTGTAAACATGAAACGGAATTGACCTTCTCCACACTGAAGGCAACCAGAGATACCCTAAAGAGCAATGTATGTGCCTAATCCAACAGGGTGAGGATTAAGCAACTATGACCAGGAAGTACAAGTTTCTGTGGATTTTTGTGAAATATTTGCAACCCGTTATTTAATTTCTTTTCTGATTTCTCTTTCTCCATCCAGTGTTTAGCCAACAACCTCCCATGCATCTGAATGCTCCATCACCCATCCACCCGGCGCAACTCGCCAGATCACTTGCTAGTCAGGCACACTCTGCCAATACTCTCTCGGTAAGTACTGTGACATCACAGTTGTCAACTTTTCATATTATTTGACTGTTTGATTTTTCAAAATGCAATCAGAACTCTTGAGACTTTTTATAATGCTCATGCCCAGAATCTATTGCCCAGTAGTATCGGAGAGTTTGCAGTTTTGTAGTGAGTGAGTGAACATGGAGTTTATACGTCACTGCGGGAATCTTTCACCCATTTGCGATGATAAAGCAATTAATTAATGAATTTTTGTGGAAAATTCAGCACTGCAGCTGGTGCAGGTTTCACCCCAATTCAAAGTTGTGGTATTAGTGAAAGAATCTTGAAAGCGACTTTTAACCACCAATTAAAAAGTTTGGAGATTTGTTGTTATAATAATTTCTGTTGCTGTACATGCACTTTCCTTTGTTTCGTGATTCCTCATGATGAGCTTCTCGTTGTTTTCAGACGGCGTCCGCCAATATTCACCCCCAGAATGTTGCACGCGTCCCCAGTCCACAAGAGCTGATTGCACACACACAGGCCATCATGCAGTCGGCTTTGATCAAAAAGCAATTGGAAGACCAGAAGGAACGCTTCCTTAAAAAGCAACAAGAAAGGTAAATTTATTTTCCTAACTTTTCCAGTCGTTACTTATGCATTATTCTCTTGCTTGAGAGAGCCTTAAAGTGGGAATCACCTATGGGTGAAAGATTCCCCGCTGTGACGTAAAACAATAATTCATTCATTCATTCATTAAAGTGGGAATTTTTTATTTAGAAAACATGGGTTTTTCCATGTCGTCGCGTATGGGTGAAAGATTCCCGCTGTGACGTAAAACAATAATTCATCATCATCCATGTCGTCAAGGCTATTTAGTTAAGTCTCATTTAGTTAGTATAGTCTGGCTGAATAATAGTTAGTCACGTATGGGCGAAAGATTCGCATTGTGATATTAAGCACTGGTTCACTCCCTCCTTGAATAAGCTATGAAATCCCAAGTGTCTGAAGACGCAAATGTAAAGTAATGTTATTTGTACATTTCAGAGCTCGTTCACCCAATCAACTGAATCGAGTGAATTCTTCTCCACAATGTTCTGTAGCTGTAGCTGGAAGCCAAAACAAGGTATGAGGTATTTTTGTAGTTCTAGGTAACGTATACACGGTACATCTTAAGTCTTGTCTCGTGAGGCCTTCGTTATACAAGACATTATGCAGTATCTCACAATGCAACTTACTGTGTAGACAGCTGCTAAGATTCTGTTGTCTCAATTTTGCGTGGGCGTGCACACAGACTTCTTTTAATCTTATGGAAATTCTGATTGACTGACGGGTACTGTCGCGAAGACTTAGTCTGAACACTCGTTTACGTTTCTTTGTTTTGTAGTCGACCATGTCTCCAGCCTTCACTCCGACGTCTGTGATGCGGAAGATGCACTCGGACCGAGCCTGTGAAAAGGAGAAAAGGGATTGTGATAATTTCTTAGGTATGTAGAATAAAAACAATTTAAATGTTATAATGTAGATATTTATTTTGTTATAAGTGAGAGAATCTTGAAAGTAACTCTAAACACCTATTTTTTAGTATTTTTTACATTGGCTTTAGATCCACTTTCAAGCTTTATTATAGTACATCTAATTAATGACTGTTACCTCAAATTTAAATTAATTGTTCAAGCCTCTCTTAACCCTCTTCCTGCTATGCTGGAGGCAACCAGAGATTCCCAAAAGGGCAGTGCCTGTGCCAAATCCAGCATGGAGAGGGTTAATAATATTCTAGACAATCTTAAGTTGCATGTACCACGTACATTCAATTTGCTGTTTATTTCCGGCCACAGATGATTCCAGTAAGGTAATGGACGGCTTGGATGGTCTGGGTCACTCGTCTGACAAGTATATCTCGGACGAACAGGCGCGTCAAGATGCCGAGGATATCGCCTCGCTGCCAGGCGTCGACTTCAGCGCCGATCCGTCTCAACATATGACTAGTCTTGAGGAAAAGGTACTTGTTCTGTCATTTACGTTGTGGCTAAAAGTTGCTCTTAGAAACTATGAGTATGCATCATAATCTCTGGTAATCGGGTATGAAAATCGCCTGGGGATGAACATATCTTGAATCTAATGGCCTGCAGCCCCTGAATCCCAAACTTTTCAGCTGAAAACACAATTTTCCGCATACATGCATGAAAGATTGTTGCGATATTCAGCAATAAATCACAATCATTCGTCAATTTAATGTTTTTCCGTGTTCTTAAAAACTGTATCCTTCTCCAGTTGAAGCTGGCTGGTATCAGCGGTCAGTCGGTCAACAAGTCCACCCCGATCCTGGGCTCGAGTGACAAGTCTCTGCGGCCCCTGGTTGGCCAGGGAACCATGCAGGGCGGAGTGCCCATACAGGTCCAGTCAGCCGCCAACACCACACCAGCGCCTGGTAGACCCATCGTCAAAGGTGAGCCACGTCGGGGGGAATCTTGTAATAGCATGTATGGCAATTTTACGCAGGTCCACGGAAATTCTCCGATTTATTTTGTCCAGGGGTTGATTTATTTGCACTGCAACTGCAATGCTCGTTTTACGTTGTTGTCGGAAATGGGTGAAAGATGCCCTCAGCGATGTTAAACTCAATAATCACTCGCCCATTTTGCACCTAATCCACCCTCTAAAGCATCCTCATAGTGCATTGTTGGATCAGTGTGCTCTCGTTTTATTTCTCAAATCCCTGGGGAATATACAATCTCGAGTTTTAGTATCTGCTAGTTATGTTTCGGTTAGCTGCTTTCAGTGAAGTACATGGAACACACTCACTGTGTTCACATGCCTAATCAGACCCCATTTTCTTCCCAGGCACTCCAGTCGTCCAACAGATCCCCGTGGCCAGCTCGGCCGGACAAATGAGGCCCGTGGTGGGCGGACCCGGAGCCGTATCCACGCCGGTCCGACCCGAGTGCCAGCGACCCGTCATGAGCTCGGCCAACCTCGGGGCGCTGGACATGGCCAAGGTCATGGAACAGCAGCAACGGTTGCAACAACAGCAGCAGCAGCAGAACGCAGCGGCTGCCGCGGCTAGACAGGCGGTCAGCACCCCTCTGGCAGGACGTGGCGTAGGGGCGGGGACGACCGCTCCCTTCGGGATCCCGATCACGGGGCGCATGCCTGTGCAGTCTCCCAGCGTTCCGCCACCGCCTCCCAGTGTGCACGCTGCAGGAGCCGCCAACGCGCTGTTCATGCAGCAGATGATGCAGCAGGGCAACGCCAGCAGAGGTACGGTGACCTGGAGCAAGTCCGGGCCTTGAGATTACGAAACGTTCCGAGTACGATTTCATGTCCAGACTCTTAACTTTACATGACGTTTTATGAACACAATTCTGAGTTGAGTATGCAATCGTATTCAGAAAAGTTTCGTAATCTCGTGGCCAGTATTAGCAGTTAATTGTTTGCGTGTGGCCGAGATATTCCCACTGTGACGTAAAGCATGAATTAATTTGTTCATTCATGTTAACAAGTGTCTTTAACCGTCTTTTCTTTTGGAAGTAACTGGAGATGCTTTATTATATGGCCGACACCGTTTCGATCAAGGCATGAAAGCAAGTTTAGAATTTAGTGGTCTTGTATAATATGAATTCCCCACTCCCCTCGATCTGTTTCTCTGGGATTCCATATAGTCTCATAGTGGAGCTTCGAGAAACGATACCCTGGCCCTGAGATTATGAAACCTTTGAATACAATTCCATGCTGAATAAAAACTTGTGTTTGTCTTCAGGGTTGAACATGAACCAGCTGAATCAGATCCAGATGAACCAGATCAGTCAGCTGGCGGCCCTGCAGCAGGTCCAGCAGCGCATGGTGGACCCGCGTCTCCAGGGGGTCCGCTACCCCGGCATGGTGCCGCAGATGCTGAATCCACGCAGCCCCGCCGCGACCAACATGAGTCTTGGGATCACGGGCAACCCGGCGATCAGTGCAGTCCTTGGGCGGGCTCTCTCGCCTCAGATTATGGCCGGACAGAAACTGAGTAAGTGGAATATAAAAATGCTCGAAAGATTTTTATAGACCTACCATAATTGGATTTTTTGTTAATTGAATTGGCCAACACTTTTCTCAATGGTTTGATTGTGCTGAAACTTTTATCTACTTGAACATGGATAAAGTTAGTTATATTTTATTATGAATAATTTGTCATCGCATCGCGTATGGGTGAAAGATTCCTGCTGCGGCATAGTGCAATAAATACTGCTGACTCACTCGTACTGACGTACTGAAAATTGTCCACTTGAACATCATGTTGTTTCTGAATTATAAAAAGATATGTTCGTATAATATTACTATTTTTTATTTTATGAATAATTATATTTTTCGGAATATCCGCATGTGCTCAAATTGCATCCTGTCTTATTTGTCCATCCAGACGTGAATCGGTCGATGTCGCCCAACATGTCGTGCACGAGTCCGGCCCAGTTCATCAACACTCAAGCCGCCCTCAGCAGCAACAACAACATCACGAAGACCTCCACGACCACAGACCCCACCATCCTCAAGTGGTTCAATCCCGACGTCCTGAAGAACCACCACATGCCAACCATGCCCCCACTACCCACGCAGGGACAGAAAGTCTTGACGTTAGACGACCTGGAGGGAACTTAAAAGAGGACCGCCTGACCTGTAGGGAACTTATAGACTGTCCAACGTGGAGGTATCTTACGACTGTACGACTTGGAGGGAACTTAAGACTGTCAGGCTTAGACGGAACTTGGGAGGACTGTCCGACTTGGAGGGAACTTAACGAGGACTGTCCGACGAAGCGAGCTGGCGTTTAACCTTTATTTATCTTCCAACGTCTTGGCTTATTGCAAGCTTGCTGTTGTTGTAACTTTGGAAAGATTGACCGACTAAGGTCACTGGACTTGACCTGTAAATACGAGCTCTACCGTGTCTTCTGTTTATTTATTCTCTTGAGTGGTGGAACATCACGTGTATATAGAAGGTAATGTTTGGGTTTCAGTTGATATTTCGCTGATGTAACGATGTCCCGTTTCGTATACGCCACGTGGGCGATGAACTAAGAAGATGAACAACTTTGCCACAAGTTACTTTGGTCACACTAATCATTGACACATTTCTCACCCCACACAATGCACATGTATCATGTTGCTTCCATGTGCCTGTCATTTGTATCATTTCATGATATTTTCGTTTTGATAGTTATCTTTCTCTATGAGAGTATTGTCATAATTTGTTTGGTGTGTGCACACAAAAAAAGTCATATATGTTTGTAAGAGTGAATGTATTTTGAGGGTAAAATTCCTATCCACTGTTCCCCAGTTGCATGTGGTTAGTCTCTCAATTTGTGCTTTTTTCCTTTTCTTTTGTGTTAACTTTGAACTTTCTGTGTATGTTAACTTCCAAGACTTTTTGAAGTATGTAAACTTTGTATATGTAAATTTCTGTATGTGAATGTTTGATTGATATATGGCTTTGTTTAGTTTTTCTTTTGTTTAGATTTTTTTTTGTCAGTTACGTGAACTATTATATGGATGTCCTATGTTGGAATGGATATTGGTGCCCATTTCTTTCGTTGTTTTCAGTCTGGCAAACATTTGGACATAAGTTACTTTTTCATCGTTAGTATTTATCAACAACTAATAGTACTTGGTTTATTTTATTTCTGTCAAGTGTTGTTTGTTCATTCCAAATTCCTTTCTCCGTCAATCTATTGTGTATATAAAGTACCTGTCTTGAAGCCTTTTGTTTCGTGGTCGAGCCCTAGTGCTGAAGTGTAAATAGAGTATGTAATATGTACGCCTTGTGAATACATGCATGCATCCCGCATAGAAAGTGCTGGTGGCGTTTGTTCACACGACTTTAATGAGCAGGTGTTGCCGAAGGGATGTATTAAAAAGACTGACTGCTGTTTTCTGCATGACTTGAGAGAAAGTGCCCTATATTTTTGTATAAATGGAAATGCGGTTGATTGGAACGCTGATGGGTAGATTTAGCTCGTGCCTCTGTCTGGAGACGTGTATGGCTGCAGGGCGATACTTCGGTTGGCGACCGCGCCGCACTCAGCCATGGCAACTGGTGTATGACATGCTTACGTTCTATGAAATTTCGAGAGACCAATTCACTGTAGAAACATGTATGTATATTTGGCTATTTTCTCTAGCACTTGTGTTGTGTTGAGTGAACACACCTTTGTGAATGTAAAGTCCTTTAAATGTTTTGATTGTTGGGTATTACATGTATATATGTTCTCTAGCGAGTAGAAGGAGGTTCGGAAAGTGAATCTGAATTTGGGAGATGTTCTTTTGTGAACAGGAGCAGAATTTTTCCAAAGATTTAACACAAAAAAACTTGAATGCTGAGATGTTTCAATGTTTGTGAATGGGGGAAGAGAGATTTCCATATATGGAGCTCATGTGACCAGATCAAATGAAAAACGTGTTCTTGGCATATCACAAGTGAAGCAGATTTATTTCATTGTTGAATTCATATCGTACGTAATGCTGGGTCTCTCTTCCCATGGTTTTGTCCAAACAGCATTAAATGTTTTCTCATCACAAAATTGTTTACCAATTTTTGTTCCATCATTGCACCACCACTGTGTACGTAGGGTGTTGTGCTTCACAAAGATTTGAGTTGTGTGCGTGCGCTTCACGTCCATCAGAAAACATAGGTTATTTCTACAGTTGCATTTCTGTCTATTACTCCTGCTGGATTTGTTTGACTATTGAAAGCTTTACTAAAAGAATTGTCGAAATATATGTTACTTTGAAGAAGTTTATATTTAAATCGCCTAGTCCTACATACTATGGTATGTGTTTTTTTCGCAATTATAATGCTGCTCGCATTTTAATTAACCCTCTCCATGCTGGAGGCAAGTAAAGATGCCCTAAAGAGCTTCATCCGTGTCTAATCCACCAGGGAGAGGGTTAATATAATTGTTTAGGTATAATTGCTCTAGGTAATAAGCATTTATTTTTTTGCCATGAATCAAACAGTAGTGAAGTGTAACTGTAGATGCCAGACAATCTATGTTAGCTGTTGGTTTAACCAAATGAATGTTATGAAGA
>JAUTBX010117671.1:0-11539 GCA_032361465.1 Lepetodrilus tevnianus | reverse complement strand
GTTTACCGCCATTTAGATACAGAGTATAACACGGAGACAATAGACCGACCACAGTTAATAACATACCACCCAACTCCTACCTAGCCCAAACCCAATGTTGTTATAATAGATTGATTTGGTTAGGTTTTGGGCTCGATGGGAGGACACCATTTAGACAACCACGCCTTGAAAACTATCAGATGAGTCATGAATGCAATCGAAATGATATTTACTATAATAGAGCTTTCTTAATTTCATGAACATAAAACAAAGTTCTGAGCACAGCTGCTCATGCAGACAGTGTCCCACGAATGAAGTAGACCCTATACACCGGTGATAAAGCTACACACAGAGACTATCTAGTTTTCAAAGTTACCGTAACGATTAACTGTTTTTGGTTGTATAATTATATATAGTGCAATCATTTAATAACTAACATATACAACACAAAAACACGTACTGGACACAGGGGCTAATTTATATTTTACAGTTTAAGCAATGTTATATGTTGGTTTATCGATACTAGTATTCGTACATTCGTGGAATATCTTCATATTGTCTCATAAAAATAGCAAGCGTAGAGGTAGGTGTATTTCAAACATGTCCTTAGGAAAATATGATTCATTATTATGTATTATTAATGCCAGAAATAATGTCATTATGAAAAGCACACTTTAAAACGTGATGTCCGGGATGAATATGTAGGCCTATATATGTCGCATAACGCGGCGATAGCGCTCATCCAGATATCATAATTCAGATAGTATATATATACTAGTATATAATTATATATAGTATCTGAATTACGGTTTCCGGATGGGCGTTATCGCCGCGTTATGCAACATACTATCCGAAATATTCAGGTACTTAGACAATCTAATATTGAATATAGTACATTAGAGAATGAAATGTAGTATGTATATATCATTTAAGCTATGCGTGCTCTGGCTTGAATAGTAACATATTTCCATATTCAAATCAAAGATGATATCATTTTCTTGTAAAATACGGACAGAATTTCCTCAGTTTAATCTCTAAAAGTGTTCCTGGTTGATAGTATTCAACTTGTATCGATTGATTCAAACACTTGATAAGTAGTCAGGTTATAATTGATTACCAAATGATGTTTCACCAAATTTAACATTCTCTATTGAGAAATGTAATATACGGTACCAACACGCTACGGTATATTTGATTTCGAAATAATGTTTTGCGTGCACATGCACACAACACACAAACACACACACACACACACGCACGCACGCACGCATGCACGCACGCACGCACGCACGCACGCACACACGCACACACGCACGCACGCACACACACACACACACATATGTTACCTACAAACCGGCTTTCTTCCTTCTGCTTATAAATATTTGCATCGAAATTTAGTGTCAATAATTTAAAACACGTTATTCACATATCTATCCATGTATACTTGTACACTTATATATACGTCCCTCTGTTATACATATGTAAGGCAGTATGTAATAGTAAGTACTCATCTTTCATTCTAATATGCATTTGATAATTTTCGATATATTTATCTTAGGAATAGTCAGTTGTTCGTTAACGTAGTGAACATAGGCTACTAGTATACTTAGTTCACGTTTCAGGCATTACTAAGATTGGGATTTCCTCACTAATCCTCACAAGTCTTCTTGTCGTCGTGTTGTGGTCGACATTGTCATAAACACCTCATCTGGGCGCTACTACCTGTTGACTATCCTCTCAGTAGCTGACCTCACGTTACGGACGGTTCCGAGCATTACCGGGAGAGTCCCGAATACTCTCGGACAGTCACGATCATCTCTGGCCCCCGTTGCACGACGCTCTTGTAGGCTACAACTATTGTAACGTCAACGCTTTCTGTTGTGGCAGGAGCCCAGTTACAACGGGGGCCTGGACAGTCCAGGGTATAGTTTCTCGAAGCTCGCTTAGCCACTAAAGGACCATAGCATTCGCAAAGATAGTGGTGCTATGGTCCCTTAGCGGATAATAGCGCTTCGAGAAACGATACCCAGGCCTCGAGAACACGACACATTTTAAGTACGATTTCATACTCAAGTTCTAATGCTGTATGTGGATTTGTGAAAACAATCTGAGAGGAGTATACAATAATATTGAAACATGTTTCCCACCCTCGGAGTCAGAACATAATAACATTCGGTTATGTCATCCATTGGTCAACATAGATTCTTCAAATCTCTGAATAACCTAATATTCGGTTGATTAGATGGACATAACTTTATAGGTTATAAACCACCATTGAAATTCCTATAGGCGACAGTGTTAACATATTTCAGCATAACTAGTGAACCAGTGATTCAAATACCACAAAACAACCTGAATTGCAAAGTTCAGTTACCCAGCAATTAAAAAATCAAAGAAAAAGCACATGTCGAATTGCTTGTTCGGAGTGAATACATTGTGTAAACTTGAACTATCATAAAGGCCACACACAAATAACAAATTATGTTCTCATGAAGTTCACATTTGATGTTTTTTAATCGGCTGGGGACTATACTTGTCAAATACAGGGAACATGCTATTTACCACCAATCCAGGGCCAGGAATTCCATCTATGCAGTACTCACTTGGGTACGAAGCATCCGTCTGGCGGGAAATACAGATAAATTGGTGGTTTATAACCTATTATGCAAAGACACCCGGGGCAAAACCTATTATGCAAAACACCATTGCGCGTTGCCATCAATGACGCATGCTTACACTATTGTACGTGTTTGTACCTAACTGTTTGTGTGTTCAAAATATCGTGACCACCCGTATCTTGGTCGTGCACTGTCGAAATAACTAAAGCACCATGCATTGCCAGTGCACATTGTACACGTTCTATAGCTTTGCGCGATTGCTGAAGGTTTCATCACATGATAAAACGATATGTGTCGAGTGGTTTGCATGCCTACGATAACATCCGGTTAAAACAAAAACAAACCAGGAATAGAACCGAATTTCAATATATCGATACACTATAATAACATGTCATATTCAATAAGTTACTGACATGTGCATATATGTATGTCTCATGTGCTATCGTTCGGGGCACACCAACTTTCACACTTAAAACTTGAAAACGTAACAAATATAATGTCGTTAAAAATGCAATGATGGTTAATGATGTAATAATCTTTGTGTTTCTACAATTGGAAGATTCCGTTGGTTTTAAAGGGAGTTTTAAAAGAAAGGTAGCAATATAGCGCAGTGGTTTCTGTCTTTGGTTAATAGTAGTTCTATATACCGTCTCCTGTTTGTACACGAGAGAGATAGGGAGAGAGAGAGAGAAAGAGGGATAGCGAGAGCGAGAGCTAAAAAACAGATAGATAGATGGAGGGTGAGCGAGAGAGAGAGATATTCAAGACAGAAAGTAAATTAAACATAAGTAACAATAACATACAGTGTATAAACATACAATTTATTAAACGGGTACATACTACATTGCACATTGCACATTGCATATTGTATACATATATACATTCATAAAATATAGCAGTGCATTAAATGCACTATGTTTTCCATATTTACAATCAATGGTAATACTCTTGTATACATCTATAGACATGAATAAACATTCCTTGTTTGAATTGCATAGAATAGAAATACCAATCCAAAATGTATACGCATATCTAATGACCGTGATGTATTTACGCTTCAATATCGATGTAAGTTAACGAACGTAATCACAGAGAAACTGACGAACATACATTATTGTCGAATATATACAGCAAACACGACTAGATTTCTATGTCAGGATTAACCCTGTTCCGAGATCCTGTAATGATCTATTCGTCTGTACTATGAGCATGAACAGCACCAGCGTTGAGAGGACGAGGATCTAGAGTTGTCGTTATTGTCCCTTCTTTAATAGTCATACAGGCTAACCGACAACCAATATCACGAAATCACAGACTAGAGAACATTGATAAACGAGATTCGACCTCATTTCTCCTTGTAGACAGGATTGAACTTAATGTGCGCGTCGCTGCCCCCAAATGACCTCGACTTCTTCCCGCCAATTTGACTATATGCTTTTAGCAAAGCAGGCCCACCGGAAAACCTTGCGACGGGTTCGTACGGATTCTGATCCTGGGTCTGTGGTGTACTGGTTCCTGCGCTAAGCGACGACCGTCTCAGCGGCGCAGCTTCCGTATACAGACTGTCCCTGACATTGGATTCTGACTTCGCTATAGTGGAGAACGTGTGCTCTTCGTATGTAGGGTTCGCCCTTCCCGGGATCTCGTCCTGATGAACCTTAGCTTCAGTAGATACGTCGTCGAGGGCTATGCTATCGGCGTCATCCTCGAACGCCTGGTTGACGTGCCCACCGCTCTCGGTGTCGGCTTGCTTGCCGGTGTCGCTGTTGTCTCCGCCACCCATCCCGCTGTCTTGACTCCCCAAACTGGCCACCGAGGGACAAGCAGGGAGCCCCATCTTGCGGGATTTATGTCTGTTAAGGACCTTCTCGAAGACGGACTCCACGTACGTTCTCTTAACGATGCCGATACGGAAGAAGCCAAGTTGTCCCCCTTTGTTGACGCTTCTGCAGTCGACTACGGTGGAGGCTGAGTTCTCTGGTGCAGGTCCGCTACACAGGATTCCATCGCACTGCAACACGTGGACATAGGAGACATGAGTCTATGAGGTAGTAGCATTCACAGGCACATCAAGTAGGTGAACTACAATTATGATAAACAATCTTATAGCGCCACGTGTTCTGGAGGCCTGTACGTAACACATGTTTAATAATTCTACAAGAAAACATCAAACGTCTTACTACTAATATATTTCACCTAGGCGTTGTCATATATGTTTTGTGGACACTATTTCAAGTTTTAATGAATGACTACACTTCAATTTAGTGTCAGTTTATAATAACATGTAAGAAGAACATCGAACGATTGTCATTAACATATTTGACAAGCAGTATATTTCGCCTAAACCATTCCATTTATCCAACGCCCGCACACAAAAGAAACGAGGTGTCTACGCCCTACGGTCAGGTGAAATTACAAGTATTTGGAATACGTATTTAGGTATCTAATAAAAAGAAAACAAGCACTACGCCATCGTTTGCAACTATTGACAATTCCTCCAGGTTTATCCCAGAAAAGAGACCATAACCATTGTTCCAGAGGATGACACGAGGTATCTGGGACTTACGTTCTTAATGCCGAGCTTGGCGAGCACCTGCAGATGGTGGGTGGTGTCCGCTTCTCCCGTGGGGTTGGCCGAGGTCGTGGCGACGGGTCCGCACATGTCGATGACGGCGGAAGTGACCGTGTTGTCCGGCATACGGGTGGCGATACTGTCCGGACGTCCTATGTACTTCTCGGCAGTTCCGATTCCCAAGCTGTCCAGCCAGGGTCCTGTAAAGGAATCGTAGACTATTAAAATATAGAATACTGACCACTTCCAAATAGTCATGACCTCAATGTCGGAAGATGCATGGAGATATGAGAAATCCGTACATTTTGAAAATATAACATTAGTGAGAGGATTATTTATGTAAATAATATGTGCATACTAGTATTAATATTTATCTTTATGTCAGTCTATTCGTCTGTTTGCCTGTGCCCGTCTGTATATATGTCTTTATCTATATGATTTAACATCTAAAGTACACACGTCTTGATGAATCAGACACACCAAACAAATATAATTAAATTTGGGCAAACATATTAACAACTATCAAGCAATTACTGAAGATAGATGTATGCTCACCTTTAGGCAACACAAGGCTAACTGTTCCGGGCCAGATCTCTTCCATGAAGTCCCAGAGCAGTTCCCCAAACAATGGACGACCAGCCTCGATCTGGTCCCGACGAGAGATCCACATGGACATGGGCCTGTCGTCTGCCTCTTTCTTTGTCTTGTACGCTCTCTGAAATAAACAACAAGTCAATTGACGTTAAATCGAAACAACTCGACATTTCCAATACGAGAAGAATAAAGGACTGAGTTATTATTTTACGTAATAGCGGGAATCTTTCACACATATTTTCTTTATAAAACAATATATATTGGAAAAACTTCCGGGATCCACGAACAGCCAACTTAATGGCTATCTGAGCATGTCACCCACATACAAACATATATAGTGTGTCGCAAACTCTCACATACTTGAATGCCATAGTAATACAAGAAGCCAAACTTGCTAAATACGATATTTGTGTTATTTGAATTGACATAAATGGCGTTACCTCCACAGCTTTAGGAAACTTCACAGCAGCTGCCAGTACGTAAACCACGTCTGTTGGAATACCACATATTCCACCCTTGTTCATTATGTCTGTAGAAAAATCATTCAATTACATATATTTCAATTACAAATAATTATTAGAGTTAATAATTCAGAATGTATGTGCTTTGGGTACCCAATATATATTTTGAATATAGTAGCTACCATTTATGCGAGAACAGTTACTATTATAGATAGCTGGGGAAATATCTGAATAGAAATAAACATTGTTTGAAAATATATAGTTGGGTGTCTTACCACCAATAGTTTGGACTCCACTCTGCTTCTTGGCATCAGCCCATATCGCCTGGTCCCCTTGGGAGTGTATATAGCTGACTTGAAGAATAGGCTTCCCCAATGGCAACACTTCCCTGCCCACGACCGTCCTCAGTGTAGAGGCAGCAAAGCAGTACATGCAGACGATGACGAAGATGATGATGATGACGATTTCGTAAACGCTGACATTTGGGACGTTGAGGACTTGGAGCAGGAAGGCGAGGACTACGAGCTCGAACACTCCACAGACGACAAACCAGGCTTTGTTGATGAGGGCTGAGAGACAAAGGTTCATGAGGCCAACAATGAGAAAGGCAATGATGCCAACAGCGGCGGCCACAGAGTTGTCTAGAAACAGAATCCCCAGAGCTCTCGCTGGTCCCCAGATCAGCCAGAGAGATGCGAACGTGAAGAAGGAAAGAGCCTCAACCGTCAGGCCTCTTGCGAAGGCAATAGACGCCACGACCATCTGCGGAATACCTCCGAATCCAATCACCCAAGGCATCACTGCTGGTCCCAGGGGTGCCCAAACAACGGCCAGAGCGGACACAGCATTCAGGGCAAACCCAACGCTGTCTAATTCAAGATATTTGGAGTATCCCAACATCTCTGTGGAAGAGAACAGGCTAGAGTTCCTGCTTCGACCGCCTTCTTTCAATCGTCCGTAGAGGCAGACAGCGCAGCAACGACATCTCTCAACAAGGAAGTTCTTCATCTTTGCGGTTTCGATTAAGCGGACTCCGAGTGGTATCTTGAAGGCGCCATTTCTAAGTCGACTGATGTGAGCTGCGAGTCCATAGAGGGACAAGACAAAGCAGATCCAGCCCATGGCGCCAAGGAAAACCCCGGTAAAGCCGTTGACGCAGAATGCTACGCACATGACCATGAGCGCGATGTGTTGCAAACACTGGTAGATCTCCCGCCCGAGGGAGATAACCGCTATGCAGAAGAAGGTGATGATGTAGACTACCTGGATGGCTATGAGAGGGGGCATGGGGATCCCTAGAACGTACTCTATGCAGAAGGTGTAGGCGTTCGCCAGCCAGAACATGCCGTGAAGGAAAAATAGGAACCCGTTGTAAGCATCAGATCTCCGGACGGCGACTACACCCGCTACGGTTTGGAAGACGCCGGCGGCCATCACCCACATGAACTCTTGACCCGGATTCCAATAGATGCCGGTCACGTGACCAGCAATGACGGCGAAGGCCAGCGTGTCCATGGCGTGTCCGAGGGGGATGTAATCTTTTGCGTGACCCTGGTTGTGCGTCACCGGCTCCACGTTGTTTTCGCCGGACCTTTTCTTTAGCTTCGTCATGAGATTGGTAGAAATAGCGTAAAGAACTAACGCCGCAAGGAGTATGTAATAAGCTGCAGCGCATCCTCTTAGAGGGCGCCAAAGAGACGCCATCTCGAAAACGCATGAAAGAGCAAAGCCAAGGGAGAGAACTGCTGCGAATTTGTCCTTGTGCTGCAGGGAACCGATGACGAATAGGAGGAATATAACGATGAAAGCTAGATACCCCGCCCATAGTGCCTCGGCGTCTGTTACACCCTGGGGATTCGTGCCCTCGGTCACGTGATATATGCCAATAGACCCCCACATGGCTGCCAGACATAACTGGAACGATCGTAGTATACTCTCTGTTGGGTCTTCCGCCGTTATGCCTAAAACAAATAACAAATAGAACACATTTTTAACACATATAATAATAATATTAATGATGATAATAATAATAATTGTTATTATTATTTTATTTATATTTATTTTTATTTATTATTATTATTATTATTACAATTATTATTATTATCATTATTATTATTATTATCATTATTATTATTATTATTATTATTATTATTATTATTATTAGTAGTAGTAGTAGTAGTAGTAGTAGTAGTAGTATGTACATCCTGTGTATAACCGTAATTAAAATAATGAAAAATGTACCTCTACTACCTTCCTACAGTAGGCCTATATATAATAATCAATATTCATAGTTTTGTGTTCGGGTGTTGTACTTCGTATAGATCTTGCCTAACGTTTATATATTGACATCTCGTCATTAGTTTCGACTATATAAACGGAGAAACCGTAATCCTCCACTGTATAGTAGAGAAAATAGGGAAAAATACATATCCTTGTAATACTCCATCGAATAGTAACAGAAAGTAGGGAACAAACTATATCCTTGTAGCCTCCCTCTACGTGTTTCAAACAAGGATACACTTACTACTTTCAGAAAAGATTTCACGGTATAGCTAGCGTATGAGCTTTTTAAATGTCTATTTCCTGATGGTTTGGAGCGTTATCTTATTTCGGGAAACATTTTTTTTTCAAAGTAGCCTATTACGTGGGAGTATTATAATCAAAATAGCTGCAGTCGTCACGTTGGCTTCCTGATGTAAAATAATAACTTATACTGTAATAAAATAGTATATATATATATATATTTATTTAAATCACAAATGTGATTTATATTATATATATATATCTATTATCTGTAATCATTTCATCGTATTTGGGATTTGTGTCCGTTTTCACGAAATCTTAAAGCAAACTCGGCTCAAACACATGTATAATTTATAAATTGAAAACAAAAGACAGTGGGGGCTCTATTTAAAATAATCCTACTATAATTGCATTGATATATATTTAATGCTGTATCTCTCTCTCTCTCTCTTTCTCTTGCTCATATAAAATGATGATTTATTCTTGTATATTATTATAGTTTATTCCTGTATACCATGCCGTCATACTCCTATATTAACCGACTATTTATTCATGTTCATCAACTTATTGGTTATTCATGCATACAGACGACAGTAGGCCTATTGCGAAAACCGGCATGTATTACTTTACATGTAGTTGGCTTGAAGTCCTGCCAGTATGTTATCATGTTATCTGATCCATGTGTGTTACAATTGTTATCATATACACGGATTACCTCCTTTATCAGACAAAATCGGAGTGTACAGGCCGCTTGTAAGCCTCATATCAGTGACGTCGTAATCAGCCAATCCTATTCCGGTTTGCCACAATCCAGAATGTTCTCGCCGAAAGTGACCATATTCGATCCAAAGAAATGTCGATCAACAATGACAACGACATTTATTTAATATGCAATCAATATTGTAACATTTAGTTCCATTACTTGTACAAATAACACATGCACATTTAATAGAATATATCAAATCTACTCCGAGTATCTTTAAATACCAATGCTGTCCTACAAGTTGATAAAAGTAACCGAACTATCGGCCACTTCGGAAGTCCTATGCAGATCGTAAGTACTAAAAATGTGCCTAACTGGTTTTCTGCTTATGTTAGTGTTTGAAGAGGTATTTTCTCAATAAGTTTTTAGTGACAAATAATCGAAATATTACAATTTAGATGACATGACACGAACAGTAGCACATGATAATTATAAACTGAAATACAAGAACCATGAATCAAAATAACATATTAATTGGAAAATAGCATTAGTTTTGTGAACCAGAATATCAAACAACATGAACCGGAATACCAGATTATATTAACTGAAATATCAGATATGAAATTGATGAACCGGAATACCATATTATATGAACCGAAATGTCAGATATGAAATGGATGAACCGGAATACCATATAATATGAACCGAAATATCAAATATGAATTGAATGAACCAGACTATCATATTAACGTATATGAACCGAAATGTCAGATATGAAATGGATCAACCGGAATACCATATTATATGAACAGAAATGTCAGATATGAAATGGATGAACCAGAATACCATATTATATTAATCGAAATGTCATATATGAAATGGATGAACCGGAATACCATATTATATGAACCGAAATATCAAATGTGAATTGAACCGGAATATCATATTAATGTATATGAAACCGAAGTATCAGATATGAAATGGATGAATCGGAATACCATATTATATGAACCGAAATATGAGATGACATGAAATGGATGAACAGAAATACCTTATTATATGAACCGAAATATCAAATATGAATGAATGAACCGGAATACCGTATTACCGTATATGAACCGAAATATCAGATATGAAACGAATGAACCGGCATACCACAGTAATATGAACCGAAATATCAGATAACATGAAATTGAACTGAAATTACAGGAAATGAACGAGCTATGACGTACAACAATTATTGACTCAGGAAATCAACATGGTAAATACCAGCAGATATGAACCGGGATAGCATATCATAGAGGAGATTATAACACGATTATACTTTAGCGAACCGGATCAGAAGTAGTTATCTCATAATGATATGATACGTTTAATGTTTCAAGAAATAATGTTTAATGCTTAGGTTACTGACCTCAGACTTCCCTTGTTTACTTATACTACTGCTCATGACTAACTCGTGTTTATATATGGTATAATATAACCTAGGTAACACAACCGTTTGTGTACGAATGTTTAGAGAATAATAGTGTACATCACTGATTGGGGTTAGAGCACTGGGGTAACGAGGAGTACCACTAGTCTTGTTTGTCTCGTATTGTGTTCTTATACATCAATATATATACCGAGTTCTAAAGCGTAGTGGGTCGGTGTAAGACGAACCTATGAAGGCATCAGAGGCATGATTACATAATCCATATTGTCACTTTAAGCATACCATGTTCATTTTCGTATTTTCAAGACTATATACGCTTGGAGAGAGAGAGAGAGAGAGAGAGAGATGTGGGTGGGAGAGAGGGGAGGAAGATAGGGAATAGAAAGATAGATAGAGAGCTAATAGAGAGGGGTTCATAGAGAGATGTATAGAGAATCTCACCCGAGTGTGTTTTGATATCGTTGTTATCCTACGAGTTGATAAAGGTCACGTAAATGCGAGGCTTTGTCGAGTATTTACGTTACTTGTATCAACGTATAGATATATATAGATATAATAATGAGAGATAGAGAGAGGGGGAGAGAGAGAGAGAGAGCGCGCGAGAGAGGGAGAGAGAGAGAGAGAGAGAGAGAGAGAGAGAGAGAGAGAGAGATA
>JAUTBX010117659.1:0-22129 GCA_032361465.1 Lepetodrilus tevnianus | reverse complement strand
ATGAGGAAAAGGATGATATTATGGCGATGGTGTTAATTTTCCGTCTTATTAGTCAAGACTTGACGGTAAAAATAATTCTCAAGTAGACATCTTTGACGGTTCCTTAGTATCCAAATTATCCGATTCCCAGAGGAAGAGAATTAAAAATTCATATGGCGGGGGGAAAAAAAGAGAGAGATGAAAAAAAACAAAGGTTTTGTGACAGAACATCGAAACGTTTCGACCGGGGAAATTGATATTCGTAATTTGACCCACGCCAAAATATGTCAATAATGTTATTGAAGTGGCGAGTTTGAATTAAAAGCTCTTGGCAAAACGTATCCTGTCTGTAATGGTGTGGTGATGTATCAGCAATGTTGTACGAGGTTTGTAACAACGGTGCGGAACGCTCAGAAATCTGCTCAATATGATTGATGGCGATGCTAAATTGAGAAATCCAGTGACTTTAGCGTATCAAAGAGTGGCTTGAATAGCGGTGTGAGAACAACACTGCGGCCGTCTATTATTCGACCATCTTTTGTTGTTTCAGAGAGCTGTTTCTTTATATCTAATAATTCCCTATTACACGGAATCTCAATTTATGCGACCATATTTCACACTTAATATCGCTCAGAAATCATATTGTACATAACGAAACAATGTAGAAGCATTTATTAAACACGGAGTTGTTCTTTTCAAGGATATTTGGGTGGCCAGTGTGAATAAAGGTATTTGCCGACCTTTACAGCCGTTCTAGCTCCCATTCAACTAAGGAAATAGGCAAGGTGATTACTTCCCTCCAATCTCGTTCGTTGTGTTTGCCGATTTTATTACAGCGTTTATGAAAAGCATTTTATGGTTGATAAGAGTTCGCTCGAGAGTGTTTATACGCTTTAAGTAATAAACGTTGTCCATTTCACTTAATGATATCATTTACAGGCCCCTCTCTGCTCAGCAGTAGTGTATAAACGAGCTATTGACGCCCATAGTGTGTTGTAATAAGCATGCGGATTTCTCGCCCTAATAACGGCCGTTCGCGTAGGGGGATGATTTACCTGAAGGGAAGCCACACAATAGGTGACGATTAAAACTCAATACCCACCGACATCAAAGTATGAACACACGCCCGACGAAATCACGTGACGTTCAACATGCGCGAGTCGATGGTGCCAGAGCGGTACCGCGAGTGAAATCAAACGAATATAAGGGGAAGTAATGCAATACTAGTATATGTACACCGCTATCTTATATTCACCTTGCAATAACACAATCCACAAATACATTATCTATCTAGAAGTACTGTAAATGCACTGTTCTGTAAAGTACGGCATCGTCAGAATCGAACTCGTCAGAAGTACTATACATATTAATTATATACTTGCAAAGTGGTTATAGATATATGTAATACCTCTATCATATTTGCAATTTAAATATCAAGGAGCATGTGATATACCAGCCTAATTAAAAAAGAACGTAGAAAACATGTACATGTATATACAACAAGAATATATAAAGAAAATAAACTGCATGCACAACCTCTTTGTCTACACATTAGAGCATTATAAAAATCATATTTTTGCGCAAAATGTATATTAAAGGCATAATATCACAGTTGATAGACCTGTATAATCGGACAAACGAATTTCGATCTGAGACTAATTACCCTTGATTTATCCATCCAAAATATGTTATTTACTGATGTACTTAGCACTCGATGGTTATAAAACAAATAATATTTTATATTAAATAGTGGAATGTTCCGCTATTTATCTTGTCATTGATGCATCACTTTTCTAAGAAGGAATATGAGGGGGGTGGTGATAGAGTTATGTCCCTTTGCAGCCGCTGGCCGTACTGTGTTTGATTTAAACCGACTCTAAGAGTGACAGGGGGGTTGCAGTGAAGATTTGTCAACCACACAGCGGTGGAAAGTTTGTTGGAAATACAAACATGATTTTATGTATGTCAAGTGAATGTACTTTGCAGTTATAGCTAATAAGAACTAGTCCAAAAACAACCATAAATAGCTGTGATATTATGCCTTTAAGAATTACCATATATAAAATATATAGATAAGTAATGAATAGCAAGATAGGTTTTATGTCGCAGCCGAAAGTCGTTGTGTGTCGCTCGTACACTGCATTACTGAGTTTTCTTACACACAATGAACCACGCGGGAACATGCTAGTTATTTCTACTCACCAAAACAATCGTAACTCTATAGACTTGAAAAAATATTTTAAACAAATTTGAATGAAAAGAACACGTGTCTTTTTTCCCCCTGTTTGGGTTGATAGGTCACGTGACGTTAAGAACACAAGAGTGATTTTTGTTTTGATTTTGATTTTTTTTTTGTAATCAAGACTTCCTTTCAGCTTTATATTAGGCCACTTCTCAGGAATTATGGTTCAGTTATTCCTCATATAGCTCAGCAAGGGAACATTCCACGTGGTGTCGTAAAACGTTGATAAGACATTTCTAAGGACTACATTGTGCGATGGATCCGTTACACAAAACCATTGTGAATTTACTACACGCATAGCAAGCACACTAAGTAATATCGTGTAATAACTAATAAGTAACTGTTTCTATATAGCTTACATGTTATTAACGACATGACATTCAGAGTTATGTGCCCTTGGTAAAATAAAAACTAATAGTTGAATGAATTACGATTTACGGAATAATAAATATAATTTTAAAAAGGAAATAGTCACAGATATGTTCGTGAAATGGTTCCCGGTACCTGCTCTAGCTGATGTATTGCTCGTTTTCTTTAGATCATTTTATTTATCTCGGAATTTGCCATCTGAATTTGTCATTTGTAACGACCGCACGTCGCGCGAGCGACGAACTCTAGTTTTACACGAACTGCACGTGCTCGGTCCGTGTTTGACGCAGGTCTCTCGGAGCTTGATGGTTTTCTCGGACCGCCTCGTCTTGCGAGTTTAAAGATGCGCACAAACCAAGCAAGCAATCCACCTGCTTAGCACAGCAGGGAAGTTCCCACCCACATAGGATCCCGTCGTTTGTAAGACACAGAACCAGTTTTTGTCCTCTCCGCGAGATCGAGTCTGGAAGTCGCATCTAGATAATGTTCGGATCTCGACAAGTGTGGCCATGTTGTGAATCATTCACACACATATGGGTTCGATTCCTACGGTTTAGATCATTACAAATCGACGTATCTGTCTCACACATGCCACAACCCATGTGGTACATCTGATTAACCGAAAAAAAGTACAGATATGCATTTCGACCTCTATGTATTTTGCATAATATGTACAGTCCCCCTGTGATGTTGTGCATGGTTTTTGAAACTTGTTTTTTGACAGGTGCATTGTAATGAATAAATGAAATGTATGGCCAGCATGAATCGCAGTGAGAAATATATGTAATAGTTTTACCTGGAGTGAACCTTTGAACGTGTAAGCATTAACAGACTTCCTGGCGTTAATGTGAACGTGCACACATCATAATTACGTGTATGTCTCCAGAAATTTACATTAATGTTCATACCATTTTTGTATGTTCTATGGGAAAAAAGCAATAAACCGACATGCAGGCCTCAATATTACGCAACTTGTTTTAACACGATATCATGTTCAACTTCCGTTCTTCAGAAAATCTCCATAATATGTTTGAGCTTGAGCATGAACTCGTATTCGTGGTGTCGTGGTCTCGTCTCTGTTTTTTGTTTGCAGTAGTCTAGATAACATAAATTACAAACATAAAACATATAGTTAGCTGTAAGCAGCGTTAAGTCCACATTCGATTCCACAATGTATGGATTTACCATAATAAAACAAACAAACATTGCATGTTCGTGGGTGTGAACAATATCAGTGATTATTATCCAACGCGGTGTGGACCAACTGGGTGTCTATTCTAGAAACCTCTTAGCTAAGAGTGAGAAAATATATTTTCAAAAAATTAACTTGACCTGAAAACCAGTTAGGTAAATTCTTAGTACTTACGAACTTCTTAGGACTCACGAAGTTTCAAGAATACGGGCCCTGGTTTAGCTCTAAAACGCGAGTTTAACCTTAAACGGTAAATGGAAAGCAGTTTACTGGAAAATGATTCTTGACCTGGTTTTGGTATCCCTGTTTTCTATAATATAGTTTTTGCAAAACCATAAATATAACCTTAATCCAGGTCTACACCAATACCGCGTTCGATAATATGGTACTTTCTCAGAGGATGAAAGTAAATAGTTTAAATATAAATTATATTAATTGGTAATATATAATATGTGTACGTGTATTTGAAAGGAGCCACTGAAATTCTTATCCTCCGGTAACCTAGACTTGCTTATATGGATGATATTTTAATAGGAGTATTTGTCTGAGAACAATGTGTGACACAGACTACATGGTATAATTAACATGCGGAAGAGTACTGAAATATGAACATAGAAGTGCATTCATGTGACGCTTCAGTAAATTATATTCTATAGTACGTGTGTACAATGCATGCTCAGATGCATACAAAGTAGTGTATGCGCATTGTGAATACAATGATTGTTCACGTGAGTCTATGGAGTATACAATCGTGCAATGCATTTGATCATACTATATTATTTATAATAATTATGAGTACAATGCAACAATATTACGCCCTGCATCTAAGTACATTATACAGAGTATATGTATGTATTTGAATACAATATACGTACTTGATAATACACTGCATACATTGTATACAACGTACTCAGTATCACAATGCATATAATTATGAGTATAATGCATTAGTAATACACCTTCCCTCTGTACAAACTGTATACATGTATTTGAATACAATGTATTCTTGATACTACTTCGTTATGCGCATTATGCATCAATAGAACATAGGTGTGTTAAGTATCATACACTCATATTATTATGAGTACCTCTGAGTACAGTGTACACTGTATTATTAATGTACAGTGTGTCATTGTTAGTGTTCTGCATGTGTTTACAATGCATACCGTACAAGACAATGGGCCAGATTACAAGATGCACATGTACATAATGTATATAATTAACATACTTCGCATAGGTCTCATGAATGCATATGGATGCATAATGCGAATACAATTCATATCGGTATAGAACGAAATGAACTCAGTACAGATACATAATAAGAACAAGGTCATTTACGTTGCCCTGTACGTTTCATAACCCGCCGTATAACTGTTTATCAATAGCCTACACTGACAGTTAATAAACATAGCTACTAATGCCTTTGTTTATTTGCATTGAAGTTTGTATACGCGGGTACCAATCTGTCAAGGGATCGAACTCAGAACTGCTATACGATCGGTCTCTGTTGTTAAAGCGTGTTAACATCGCTGGGAAAGTGAGGAATATCCATACTGCTAGACGTTTACACATTTCTATGCACATTATGCTGCAGTAGCATTGTGTGATTCTGTAACTGGCTGCATATTGTTGAAGAACTCTTATTCTGTAACATCTGCAACATTTTGTTTGATACATGGAATCGTGTATCCCATGTTTTACGACTTATTGAAACATGTCTAAACACATGAAAGGATTGCTATGGTCCATTTAACCTGGCGTGTTGCTAACTAATCGATTGTATAATGAAGTATTTATGGAAGCTGAACCGGGATATATTGACTACTGTCAATAGCGACGTGTCTTAATCTGTTTTCGTATGGGAAAGGCTTGAATTCAAACTTGACGCGAGATTAGGAATAATAACTGAAGGAAATGCAATAGCGGTCATTTATAGCAAAACCAAAATTTAGGAGTTAATATTGTAGCCGTGTGATTCCAAATGTGCTGTTTAAAAAAACAAAACATATTTGTATATGTCCCCAAATCTCAATTAGGCAGTTATTCTAGATATGTGCGCAATATACACGATGCAGTCTATATTTTGATTGCATGATCTAGCGTAAGCTTCACATACCGAATTATTGTAACCGATTTATACCAATATTATCAGGATTATCAGCATCCAAACCAATGTTCTATCTTGAATGAATATGCATGTCAAACACAAACTATACGTTTGACAAACGTATCATTCGACAAATCGTATAACATTGCATGTTAATAGTTTAAACACCATCTAAGAGCTTGCACACACGTATTCGGTTTTTATTTGTCTAACCAACTTTGCTCATGCCTCTCTTTCAAGCATAACATTTGAGAGGATTTCAAAGTCTATAGAAACAAACAATGACGTGAGTTGTGCACACGTGTTCAGATACCAGGTTACCCTCCCTTGTGATACATACACCGCGTAAATTGCAATAGATAGCAACAATGAGTAGAGTTGTATAAGCTATGTATTACCTCATCGTACTTGTATTTCTCAATGTGAAATTGTTATGGAAACATGGTAGAGGTTGTGTAGTCATGATTAGCCTCGTGTTGAACGTGCTGGAATCTTTTCTCGGAATTTCCTGACACTCGAGGCCCATTTATAATCTGGCAAACACATCTACAAAATGGCGTATGTTTACTATGATAATATACTATGCTACTGGTCTTTGCCTGTGATAAGTGTGATTGGCTTCTTGCCACAGTGTAACCTGGAGGTTGGAACGTACCACCAGCGAGAAGACATAAATGCCGGTTAAAATTTCAATACTGAAAACTTTCACGCCTCCGAACAAGGAGAGTGCATCTGCTGAAGAGTTCTAACAAGGGAGGTAAACGAGGTAAGCAGATGTAGAGTGTTTACTCAGCATCTTATGTCGCTTATCTTATCCAAACATGATCCGGATCAAATTTCCAATCAAACCGTGAGGTTAGGAAGGAGAGAGAAAAGTACATGGAAAACGATTTAATTCCTGCTTTACCGATTGTTACTTACCAAGTTGACATATGCACTAGGGTAGAGCAAGAAAAATATGTACATAGTTCTTAGAACATGACACGAAAATCGGTTATCACAATTTTCGGCGATTATCAGCTGATTCCCGTACGTTACTGTTTGGAAGAAAAACACTTATTTTTAAATTAGTATGATGCTGTAAGTATATGCTTGTTTGACCCTTTCACCACACCGTAGAATGTAAATGTGAGTGTGTGCATGATATTAAAATGGCTGTTTGACATGGAGGAATTATACTGTACTCGAGCAATGCTGATCCTATTGGATACCTTTTATTAATACTCCTCAAAATAATCTATGGCCCAGATATTATTTTTTGTGAGGAGGTGTTTTTTATTAAGTATTGGAACTCATCATGATCAGGCCCCGACTTCTCGAAACAAACTTGAATTTGAGATTTATTTTATATCATTCGAGAGTTGCTCAGTTGTCCCATTGACTCACAGTGCTGTAACTTGAGTACATTCTCAGATGAGTTTCAGTTTTAGCAACGAATCAAAGATCAAAATCTGAAACTCAAGTTTGTTTCGAGGAATCGGGACCTGGTTCTATTATTCTTCCAACGTGTCTGCAAGTGCTTCAATAGTACCTGGAGTCTATAGATGTTGGGAAATTCTTCATTGTATAAACAATATAAAGCTAAACCTATATATCCAAGGGGGTTATTGGACCTTAATTAATTATGTTGAATATATATGTGTACACAGAATACAATCAAAACTAACAACCATATAGATCTACTTCCAAAGTTCTTAATAGGGACAGTAAGTCTCGTCGGGATCATTTCCGTTGATATGAAGAAATTCGACGCTTGCTATGAATGACGTCTGAATCGTGATGTTTTCATGTGATGTCACAATGGGATATCGTCAAATGTGTAGCGCATTTAGGTGTTTGACCGGTTTATGTCACCGGATAGTGAATGAATCGTGTAAACTTACGGTCTCTATAGTAGAAGGCGCTATTATTATCTATTGCACTCGTTGACTTCACACGCTCTTAAAAACTCCGAACGTTGCTGTATACCATAGACAAACGCCTTATACAAACGTTTGTGTTAACAATTTGCTGTACATACTTATTATTGAAAATTATTTCTGTAAGCAATGCGTGTCTCTTTAAAAAAAAATATGAAAATATTTGCATATGACTAGATGCGGCGCTACCTACACTGTATACTAGTAGTTGTATTGCGATCGCAGTTAAATGAAATCCTATGATTGTCAATAGCCCTTGGCGTTCTGTATTAAAGAGCCACCCGTGCGTGCATAAATCCACCCCATGTTACCACCCGGTGTTGCTGAATGATCATTTCACACTGAAATGACCCGTGGAAATTGACACCGGTTACTAAAACATATTGACATACAATGGGAGCTTATAGAAGCGGAGATATGAATAAGAGTAGCACATATAGCTTCCTGAATTTGAATTTGATAGAAATGTGTATACAATGCAATTCAGATATAGGGTGCAGTATAGTAGACTGATGTAGGCCTACTCTGCAATGTATTGTAATTATATGCTGGGTTTCGTTTCAAGCATGCCATTTTAAGGCATTTATATGCCAGTTTAAACCTGCAATTTGAAATACTTGTGTAGACTTGTGGACGTGGTGTCTTCCGCGAATGGAAATGGCTTCCGAGTTTCTGGAAAGTTTATAGCATGCCATTTATATGCCAACTTAAACCTGCAATGCAATGCACCACTTACATTATGTAGACTTGTGGACTCTTCTGCGAATGGAAATGGCTTCCTAGTTTCTGGAAGTTTACTCGAGGAGATAGACTTACGCAGAAATGTGAAGGTAAGATTTCGGTAGAAAAAGATCGGCAAGTCCTTCACCATTATGCATCAGGCTACGGGCGTTGTGTGAACTAATATATGTTCCTGTAAGTATAGTGTTCATATCAGTCTTGTTATTTATTCAAGTATATTTGGAACCAAGCACAGAAAACACTATCGAAGATCCGTATTACCTTCGCATCGGGTGTCTTTAAAATGTCCTGTGCATGATCCTGCACGTGACACCTCCAGGACACCTCCAGGACACCTCCAGGACACCTCCAGGACACCTCCAGGACACCCGATGTGTAGGTGTCCTACTAGGATCTTAATAGATTCGTAACTGGATCGTCGATGTTGTGTAGAAGTCAATGATTAGATTGGCCGTGTAAGATTACTACGTTTGTATACTGGGCAGCAAGCTTACGGATTGATGGAAACATATGTTTTAGCTTACAACAATCAAAACTAGATAAAAACACTATGTAACTTTCAGTATTGGTATTTTGGTTTCTACGTCACAAATCTAATTAGCATAGATACCTACATGCCTCTGTTAAGTTGTAAGATGAATTTCACGTAACGCGTATCTCGTGGGATATTCTCTTATTAGTGTAGCTATAAAGGTAGTACAGAATCTAGACGTCTATGGCACCATATGCATTCAGTTCATATGAGTGACTAGAAGAAGCCAATGGAGATGATGTAACTTTGTCTACTATAAAGGTAGTTCTACAGAAAGGACCCGGATATCAGTCTGGGTATCGTTCGTCACCATTAGAGGCATTACATGCTCCCTAAGCGCTTTCTCGTCGTTAGAATTTCAAGAACCATCATCCAATATAACCTTGTGTGGTCTTAACACATGTGTACCACCCAACATTACGTTAATGTATGTACATGTAAATATATCCCACATTTCCACCTTTAGGTTTAATTATTTCATTTAAATTTACGAATGTATGAGCGAAAATAATACCCATTTGATTTAGTGTTATTGTCATCAGCACGACAAGAATAATATTTTAATTAAATACATTAAGACCATTCGTGTTAACATTATTCTGATGATGTTAGTTTAACAACGGCACTAGCCGATGAACCTGGTGATATAAAAGCTCAGGTGCTGTTCGCATTCTTAAGAAAACCCTGACGCTCACAGCACCCTGTTTCATATCAAAGCAGTTCACTGCAGTAAAATGCAAATATTGTAGCCGGAGAAATCATAAAACGTTGGTAGAATCTCGATTTTATATCGTGTTTATTATATATCAAAGTTCGAACGAACAGCGATACTGGCGTCCGTGTAGACAATCGTAGTTCGCTTTAGTCTCGAACACCGATTTTATGGCCACTCTCTAATCTGAATTTCTACTTTTGCATAAACCCCACACGTCTTTTTCAAGGGGCTAGCACCGTTGTCGGTTCGGAAGGTGTGAAGTCATCACGGCCTCGCTCTGGGGGGATGCGTGTTACTGTAGACGGAAGCATAGAGGCTTTTTGGTATTCGATTTAATGTACCTTTGTTCTCCCTTTTTAACAGTTAAATCGAAAGTATGGTTTAATTCCGTTTTCAATGCTACGAGTTATTCCCCTTAGTCTATTAGACTCTCTCTGTGTGTGTGTGTGTGTGTGTGTGTGTGTGTGTGTATGTGTGTGTGTGTGTGTGTTTGTGTGTGCGTGTGTGTGTGTGTGTGTGTGAGTGTCACACATTTTGATATAAATTATATTATTCAGAATTTACCGGAAATGTAAACAGTAGTTTACTTATTACAGGTGTGTCAATGGATTGTTTGTCTATGATCATTATATGTAGGTTCAAAAGTAATCATATTATGCTAAGTTAGTTATTGAATCGAAATACACGTGTATAATGATCATATACAATAAGTCATTCTAAAAGTATTGCATGTGAAATATATCGGGTGGCCAAAAAAACAAACGTCCCGAACTTTAAAGGTTAATAAACGTGTAACTAACCATGATATTACTATGAAACTTCACACACGTGACAACAGTGATGGTATGAATATCTTCTGAAATGTTCAAGTTCCTATGTCGTATACTTTTTCTTAAGTCTGGTAATTAAAAAGAGAAGTCAGAAACTGCAATGGCAGAGTCCAACATGTTGCGTAGTTACCTTGAATTTGGATTAACCATGAATTTGGGCTAACCATGAATATTACTTACTATGAAACATCACACAAGTGATAAATATTATGTTCTTAGCATATTCTGAAGCTCTCAATTCCCTATGTGGTATACATGTTCTTAAGTTGGATAGTTAAAATTAAAAGTAAAAAACTGCAATGGCAGTCCAAAAATCTGCATAGTTTCCTTGCATTTATACTGAAATATGTTCTCAATATTGCCTCGATCTACTTTTTTTTCTAACTTGAAATAGTATTCCTGAACTCTATAAGAGATGGTTTGTCCTAGTAATGTCTCATTTTGAGTTCAAGTTCATTAAACACCTCTGTGTGTCCTTTGTATACTTTCTCTGACAACGAATTCCGAATGGAATAATACATTGGGTTAATATCTAGGGTCTTTCTTAGCCTAAGAACAGTTCGTAGCCATACTATAAGAATCGCTGAGATTTGTCTTACGGTCGTTAGAACGTTTCGAGAATAGGCGGCCTGGACTTTGGGGTGGCCACTCGTCTTTGTTTATGAACTTTTCCGCAAACTGATCAAATTAGGCTTGCATAGTTCTACTAGTATGTGGAAAAGTTGTACCAAGCTGTTGGAAATTAAACAAAATTGACATCAATGAAACGATGGCAATCGGGCAAGAATCTTGTTTTCCAACTGGTTTTGCCATTGCAATTTTTTACTTTTGTTTTGAATTATCAGACTGCAGAAAAAGTATGCAACATAGAGACTTGAAACCTTCAGAATATGTTAATAACATCATATTCGTGATGTGTGTAATATAGTAATATAGTTGCTTGTTACAAATCTATTAACCCTTAAAGTTCGGGAGGTTTTTGTTTTGGCCACCCGATATATATAATGGAAACATGTTGACTAATATGTGTGTCTAATATTGAATTTCAGAAATGGACCACACATTGTACTAGACTTATAACAGTAGGGCTTACTCGCATACTTTTGAAGTCTCTCTGACAACCCGACTCTCTGACTCACATTGTGTAAGCATGGTGCTGATTGTACGGTCTACTGGAAACATAAGATATGCTGATATCACCAGAGAAAGACATCAAACGTAATGCACAAGAGTCGTCCTTATTACTACGAGTACGGCCTGGCTATGGTATATATCACGTCGTAGCGAATATGTCAGATTTAATTAGTCTGCTGATAAAGTTCGCTTTCTACACATTTTCTGTGTCTTGCGTTATCATATGACGACGACGATGATAACAACACGAAGGAAAGAGATATTAATGTTAGTGTTATTGTTATTGTTACGTTAAAAGATGACGAAGAAGAAGAAGCTTTATTTAACGTGGGATATATGTAAAACAAAAAATAGTTAGCTATGTACAGTAGAGCTATTATTCCGACAAATAAAAATAAAACAATATAAATGGACAACAAACATGTTACGATACATGTTTAAAACAAATTGTTATTATTATTATTATTAGTAGTAGTAGTAGTAGTAGTAGTAGTAGTAGTAGTAGTAGTAGTAGTAGTGGTAGTGGTAGTAGTAGTAGTATTGTTGTTATTAGTATTGGTATAATTATTATTACTATTATTACTATTATTATTATTACAGATAAAGGGAAGGGAAAGGAGGAAGAAACCAGGAAGAAAGAGAGGAAAATGAAAAAGAAGAAGAAGCGGAGGAAGAAGTAGAACAAGAAGGAGGAAGTTTGACAAATTGTGAAAGGAAGATCCATTGGCAACATAATTAGCTCCTGCAAAGCTGAATGATTTTTTTTAAAAAACCGATTCATTGTTAATAGTAGTAGTAGTATTAGTAGTACTACTACTAATAATAATACTAATACTACAAATAGTACTAATACTACTAATAATAATAATACTACATATTCTCGATCAAGAAAAAATACTTTAACCGATGCATGATTTAAACAGATTGTTATTTTCAATTGAAATAGGAATCGTTGCCATAGCTCCAGGAACAATGCAAGACAAAGATTTTCATTAATCACATTACTTATATTATTATCGTTTATGTATATACTAAAGTTATGCGAATCTCCGAACCTTGTAAAAACATACGCCCACAAAAGAAAATATACATAATGTATGTAATATATTTATGACTGCAATTTGCATTCATACAAACAATAGCATTATGCCTTTAATGAAGGCGCCATTCTTTAATTTAGATGTTACGACAAGCCAGGAATAATTTGCAAGAAAATGTCTACCATTGTCAGTTAGAGCGAGTCTTTGATCCCAAATGTCCATGAATGTTTTTCACATATTGACAGCGACAATGTTTACAACGATAGAAATCACGTAACGAAATATTCTTATCTTTGACGTAGATTCTTTTTCACGATTCTCTTATCATGTATTTTATGTACTAGACCCCTGCTCGGTTCCCCGCTGGGACATCCTGGGCAAATCCCAGGGGATTCCTGGGCTATAAGCGACCCGCCATCTGCAATGGGCGCACTTTTTGTGCCATTGTCAGGTCGTATATATGTGTAGACATGGGCGTTCGAAATGTATCACGAAAAGGTGTGGAGTAGTCGGCTTCAGTCTCTGATGTTGCTAGAGGTTTTTAGTGGAACATGAACTTGCTATTGTTGATGGAAGAACAGGAATGTTTTATTTTATACGAGAATTCCATGTTTCCGGAAGTATATATACATGTCTTCTATATGTATGTGAGAATGCATGTTTTAACATTGGTGTGCACGGGCAAATAGAAAGAAAAAACATTCTCATAATTTTCAGTTATAAATTATATACCTATTGTGATGCTCTCTCTCTCTCTATTTCTCTCTTTACATCTGTCTCTCTCTCTCTTTCTATATATATATATCTGTGTGTGTGCGTGCGTGCGTGTGTGTGTGTGTGTGTGTGTGTGTGTGTGTGTGTGTGTGTGTGTGTGTCTTAATTGTTTTAACTGTAATGCAATCTTACAAACAAAGTGCTAGTACATGTAAATAAAACCTATACTCATTCAAAATGTATTTGTTACTGATTATAAAACGATATAATTGAAAACATTACATGTATTAACACAAGAGCTATGTAATGTAACCATACAGCTAAATGTTACTCTACATGACGTGATTCCCTTCCGACTTTGGCGTAAAATGAAATTCATTATTAGCGGCACGGTGCATCGAGGGACCTCCTGAGACCGTTTTAGACATTTCTTCACCAGATTCCTCGTCTTGGCATCGGAAACATTTGACGAGATTGAGGTGACATGAAACTGATTGCTTAATTTTCCGTGTGTGCGAGTCGGCCCCAATGTGAGTCATTAGCAGATCTGGTCTAAACATTACTGCTGAATGTTATTCACGAAAAAATATCGCTTGGGTGCATCGCGGGAAAGGAATCATATAAACGTAGGACATCACGCGTAAAATATGGAAGGTCCGCCGTGGCCATTCATTTCGACGTATTTTCCATCTCGCCGCTCACGGGATCTAATCAAGACAGATGTGTGTATTATTGTCAAAATATGAAGCCACGGCGACATTTCGCTACAACATGTCATTAATAACCCTAGAATCGTCTCGGATCGCGAAACGTTAAAAGTCCGCGCACACAATCGTCATCTCATAAGTAATTCTGGTATATTTAATAAAAGGTATATACTTTTCGTATGTGAAATTGCAATCGGGAAAGGTTGAAGATTTATATTAATGGATTGGTTCATGAATGAAAGACTTCTTTGTGAGAACTATAGGCAAATACTAAAAATAATGTCTTCCCAGTGAATCGTAGTAGACGGAACGCAACGTTTAATATTATAATTCATATTCATTCCATCCCAGGTATATAGACTAATATTTAGTCTGGGCCTTTAAAGTACCAATGTATCATGCTTTCTCAATCTAAAAAATATAGTAATATGTTTCTGACGTTAGACTACTAAACTTATGGATTTATTAAACCTCAATATACAAAATGTATTGCTACAGTTGATTACATCAGAACTTCAGAAACATGGATTTATCATGGTTCCTCAATATCAAAAAAATATATAGAACTATGCTTAGTTACATTTTGATGTTAGTCTTCCCAAATTCAAATGGACCATGGTTCCTCGATGTAAAAAAAAAGAAGAGATAAAACTATGATTATTTACATTTTGATGTTATACTTCACACGTACAAATTTACAATGGTTCCTCAATATGTATAAACTATGCTTAGTTAAATGTTGATGTTAGACTTTACAAATACAAATTTACCAGGGTTCCTCAATATACGAAATGATGTAACCTATAAATATGTTGGTAAAATTATTCAATATATTTATCTTTCCTTTGATAAATATTAAATTTATTTGGTCGCATATTTGTGATTCTGGTACGGATTGTCGTATCACTTCAGAACAATTTCCACCGTCGTCCCCACAGGAAAGAATATCCAAGAAGATAATGCGTGTAATGCGTGTATGCTTGATCATTGCCGCACAGTTCTCACGTGTAACCCCCTCCACGCTGAAGGCAACCGGAGATGCCTTGAAGAGCGCCTATGCCTACGGGCCCTGAACGACAATTCCTCATAACAACATTATACAATTTCCCAGAATTAGAAATCTTCTAATTACCAATCTCAAGTCAATTTCACTTATTTTTCAGATAGATATAGTGTTCCACCACCAGTATCGTCACTTGGAGTAACATTTTAAAACAAAATCTATAAACTGTGTATGTTATTTTCTAACAAGCATAAATATTGATGAAAACATTGAGAATTACCAGCATTGACAACACTTTTGCATTGACACATCATTAATAATAATGAAAGCGCTAGGGACCACCAATTCTTCTTTGGTATGTTGTGTTTTTTATATATATATATGAACATGACAATATATATATATATAAATATATTGTCATGTTGAATTAATATGGCAAACCGGAAGTGATAGGCATATTGGCCCATTCGCACATTACAATACAGTACTTTGAGTCTCATTTTTAGCATCTCCTGAACGAGCTTTCCTCTGTTTCATTCTGGTATCGATTCTGTTGTTTAACATGACATGCATCCCCATACAAATTGCCAACATCATTTAGCAGTATCCTTGTGTATCTCGGATTCATATGCTGAACGCGATGAAGTGAAATAAAGTTACATTATTCAAGTGAAGTGTTTACTACTGCAGCAGTTACTCACGGAGTTCGAATATTTAGACCGGTCGCAACAATGAATCGTAAAGATCCGCAGTCGATATTGGTTTGAAATGAACAAAATGATGCTCATGGAAGGAAATGAAGCAAGCACCTATTAATCAAAGAGAAACAGATGTTATTGACACAACAGCGTTTGGTTTGAAATTTGAATAATGGCTGATATAACTCATTGTCTATGTTTACGCCACTGAATACAGATACAGTTCGTTATTGACCGTGGGTGACAACAGGTAAATCGTTTTCTCTTTTATTGTCCGGATGTTCATTCAATGTACGTATATTTCGCGCTTCTCTAATTGAGATTGAAGCGGGATGCCCCGAAGAAAAGTTCATTAATGGATCCGATCTAAAAGGGGAGATAACTCTCATGTCGTTGCTATATTTAACCCTTTAAAAAAATATATCAAACGTGCAAAATATTCACTCATGATTTTCGAAAAACAAAAGTAGCATAATTCCATACATTAATTTAATAATTTATCGTCATGATTATTGACTTCCATTTGTCCTATTATATACACTGTAATCTATATTATGTTCAACTAAATATACATATGTTACTTACAGATAAATAATACATACATCGTACATTAACTTTGCAATATTTGTATGTATAATTTTGAAAATAAAATAAAACCTTGTATCTTAAGTGTTACACTTGAACAGCTTGCAACAGTCGTATAAACCACAGTTTTATATTCATTATATCGTTATGACTCACTCTAGATACAACCCTGTGAAGCAAAGCGGCAAATTTCGCATCACATATATGCAATATAGATAATTCATGCCAGCTATGGTATCATGTCGTGATAAGGGAAACGTCAAAAGCTATGGTTATGCATTAGGAAATATTACTCCGCCACTGATAAGATCTCAACAATCTCTAACTCGTTAACATTAAGCTAATATTGTCGATAAGGTCTAGAGGCCGTGCTCTCGCAGACTCCTGATTCGGAAATGATCCGATCCGCATTTTAAAGGATACCAGAAGGTCGCCCTATCAGGCATAAAGAGCGACCTTATAGCGGATTTTCATCCCTGTGATTTGGCGATAATATTTCTTTATAGTCTTGCATGCGTGAAATAAGCACAAATTAATGTCACTCTGTGTTTATCTGACAGCAAACGTATTATTCAACTGTTGTGCGTTAGACGATGGATTCAAAAATGCCTGTCTATCAAATACGAAACTTTGGCTTGTGCTCCTTGGGGGGATGACTCTGTATCTTGTCGTAGCACGCGATGCCCGTGCAACGTCAAATTACGCTATTAGCATGAGGTAGTTGAAATGTATTTTTGGGACTTCATGTTTTGTGATTGGAGCTACATGGTGGTTATTTGAGTAATTTTTACGTCAGAAGTTGCTGCAACTAGACATTTAAATCTCGGAATGATCAATTTTAGATAATCAAAAAGATCAACTCCCGGGGGTCATGAGTTGATTAGATCTGCGGGGGTCGCCATTACACGGGGATTGTAAACCGAAGGGACACGAGATCAAATCTCAAGTACATGTAAAATTAAATCCAAATTTCAATGTTATACTCATTAGAGCTTACACCCATTTCTATGTAATAGTATCTCGCCGTTTCTTCATTGTGTTATATTAGTAGAGTCTGCTTTACAGTGATATTGATAGCGGTAGATAGTTAATGATTAAATAATTAAATATTCCACTCAATGCAAATGTATTAAAGCCATACAATCATGTTTTGCTGGCATATTTCATGATCACACGTACCTACCTATTAAGCTATGTTTATATCTGATTTTGTCTACGCAAGTATATTGGGCAACAAGACGTATGTCCAACTGGATTTCAATTTTTCAATTTTTAATTATTTTTAACAAACAGCGAAATAATGTCAACAAACCATAATTGGAGGTTTAATAAATAAAAATCAGTTACCCATGATGTTTGGAAAAGCATAATGTAACTTCATACAATGTTTTGTTGCATTTAGTCCGTTTGCCTATATACTAGTATTATATAGTGTTAATGTAGGTGTGTAATATAAGATGCTCCTACCGGTTTCGGCCAATGAGGTTGGTTGCGCTTTTATCTGTTGGTAGAGTGTTGCTCACAATCCAGGCAACTCGCGTTCGAATCCTATGATCGGCTGGTACCCAATGCGTATTCGTAGAGTTCCTGATGCGTTGTTCTCTGGGTTGTGAAACTGAGAATTCCTAGCTCCAATGTCTTTGGATTAGTGACTCTTGCTACCATGACGACAATCGAGTCACTATGGATAAAGGGAGATTATACATAGCCGTGTGATATCAGATGGTCCTACCGGTCCCCACCAAGGATAAAGTGTTGGACTCACAATGAATCAACTCGGGTTCGAATCCCATGATAGGTATGACGCAGTAGCATTACTATTCCGGGTGTATCCTAAAAGTTAGCCCTTGTCTGATGGAGCTGGCATTTAATTATATTATTAATATGAATCGATATAATTAAATACAAATCTCATTTCGATCTTCACACATGTTGACATTCACATTCCAAATATATCAGTGTCAGATATCACACACAAATGTAAACATGCTCTTGGATAGCTAACAACATGGGATACATAGCACGTAAGCATACAGCTCTCTACAAACCAGCATTTCATGTACTGTATCTGGTTTTCATGACATAATTGACAACTCTCTTCGCGAACAAACAATGTCTTAATAAAGTACTATGAACACATTATCAAATCAATAGCAAGTGCATACCACAGATAGGGAGATATTTGAACAGTGTCATGCCATCTTGCAATTCAATGTTAAAATAAGCTCCACTACATCACGGAACAAGATGGGAAAAGACTGAATTCCTAATCATTGACGATCGTTTGTTTTTCCTACAATGTGCATGATTTAATACACGCAAACCGTGTTGCTGCGTAAATCTACCAAGGCATTTACATATATCGAGTGATTAAGTGCAGTGTATGACCGTCCCTGGTCTGTAATTGTACAAACGTTTGTTTTTTATGGCAACATAATAACCCCAATCAAGCAGAGTTCGCCTTCTCCTGCAACTAAATGAAGCAGTTGCAAATAAAAGGGAAACAAATTTTAAGAGTCTTTGTCTGAAATATTAAAGCGAATGCTTTAATCATAGCACAATTTGTCCCCGGAGAGGCATTCGCCAGTGCCAAGAAAAACAGAGAAATGATAAAGTTGCCATTAAGAGTCTGAATCTGTTAGCGTGTCACCGTCGCCTATTTCTCCGGTTCCCCCAGACCCCTATTCCGTCTGTCTCCCAAGCCAAACTCAAAAGCTATCATTAGCTCTTTCGCTGTTTCATTAGGTATTTATTAAGCAAATCGTACGAACGGTTTGACCCTACACCTAAAACATTTGCCTAACATTGAGTTTCTCTAGACGGACCTCTGCAACCTTTAGCACGACCTAACTAAGCAGTCGTGGGTAATTGCAGCACGAGTTTATTATCCGTTGTCCATTGTAATCAGGGGTTCCCCTTGCTCGGAGACTTTCTTTGCGTTCACTCTGATTTGTTGTGTCAGAGTTCGGATCTCGGAGGACGAGAGGTAATTAACGCTAATGAAATTGCCGCTCCCCAATAGGCCAAAATCTGATGAGCAGAAGAGACTCGTGATTAAAGATTGAAGAAGCTCCAAACCAACTGAGCCCTTTTGGCTTGGAAGGGTCGGCTCCTGCTAAACAACCTCTCCGTGGTATTGTCTGACAATTGCACGAATCACGAAACTCTTCCAAGCCTTTAATTTCCAGATCACAAGCAGTGTATCCTCGACTCCCAAACATGTGTTTATCCCTGGGTCGACACAGAGGCAGGTTATGCCTACATTAGCCCACGCTAATACCGGAAGGACCTCACTGAGCATGTCTGCCTCGATGTGGCGTAGTCTGTAATCTGCCGCACGCGACGTGAACGACAGGAACTCTGATAAGACCACGTTTAGAACGCTTCCACCAGAGATTCCAATAACGTTGATGCTTTTCGTTTGATTTCGTTAATAAAAGAATGGATCAGGATAGGACGTGCGAATCTGGAGTCGGTTAGGACATAGGTTAATCCCCGTTGGAACCACACAGAATGTCATGCTATTGAACATCCACGACCTCCTACTCAATGTATAAGAACAATACTTAACATTCGCCATTTATTTGCCTTCCGGGGGGTTTCAACATTTGTTCAATTACATTAAACATTTTAGTGTCGCGGAATTTCAATTCGCCGGAGGAAATGAATTTATTGGCTATCAACTGTTTAAAAAATGTTTAAATCAGGATTTCGAAAGAAAAATATCTTGTCAAATTCCCGCGAAATAACCATAGTGTGAGATTCGATTAAATGCTTCAATATTTCATCTTTGAGAGCTTTAATTTCTTAAATTGTGGACCAAAACAAACTAGATTTGGTTTTCCTGTCGCTTTAGATTGATCACAAATCTCAGCATTGAGAAGTTCTATTCACCATTTGCCGAGAAACGTGTCACATAATATGCTAAAAAAATGTCGTCAGGTCGATGAAATTAAATTAAATCCAATATCCTTTCACATCTGTCCAACTAAAGGCGGTTGTCACGCGAACCGACTTTTCTTAGAAATAGTAGGTTTAACAGAGAAGACTTTCCTAGTCCGTAGGATGCTATCATTCTGATATATTTAGATAGAACTAAGATGGTTTGTCCTCGTTGATAGACAATGCCTGGACATTATTTAATAACGTAACCATTCATTTGAATTGAAATGTAATCTTTTCCGGTTTAAGGTCAATCTCGTAGACTTATTGCAAATCGAAGATTTTCGAAGAAATATAGAACAAATATTCAAAATGTACCATACAGTTGTATATATATGGTTTAAACATATGTTATGGTTGTATATTGCTAAAGCAGTAAAGGTCTTCAAAAAGACTATTATGATAGCGTCAGTGACATGATGCGTTTGACGTACGCATTTACGTATGTAATTAGTGAACTTAGTTTGTAGAATTGTAATTAGATAATCACAGGATTCAATAAAACATAGAGTTTGTTGAAGGTGTGTCAGAGAAGGTGAGATATATTCCCCGGAATAGGAACCGGAAGTGGCCTATTTCAGATAACGAATTTGCCCCATACCGTATTTGTGTGTGTGCAGATTTTGGATATGTTAACAAGGACAACATTCCATTTCTAGATTTAGTCATCTAATATTATAATATTATAATATTAGATTGCATCATAGACGAGGCTGACATAAACTTTATATTGTTATTATTATTACATACATACATACACACACACACACATACACAGACGCACGCACGCACACACACACACACACACACGCACGCACGCACACACACACGCGCACAACACACACACACACACACACACGCACAAACCTAAAATAAATTTCACTCACAGACGTATATTGTAACGCAGACCAGTTTTACAAACATTGCATTTCCGTCCTTTAGGTATCGCTATTGAGTGAGGATGACATAGCCTATGTCATCCTCACTCAATAGCGATACCTAATTCCGTTCAGGACTCACTTCATGTGATACCCATGCCACACACCTAGAGAGAACCTTGCGCAAAGAAAACCACAAACAGTTTAGGAACTAAACACAGAACAACGATAAAATATATTTCATTAGATAGATTTGTACAGCAAATTGGGAAAATAATTTCATTTGTTGGCTCTTTGCGCAAGTTTTCCTCTTGATGTGTGCCAGGGGTACCACATGAAGTGAATCCTGAACGGAATTAAGTACCCGTGAGGTGTAGATGGCCCTATGTATGCATTTATGAAGGTTCCACGTCGCGTTTTGACTGATTGTTCAAATCTACGTCCACAGGTGACGGAAATGTGACAAAGGTGGAGTTTATGTTCCATTGGGCAGAAGATGAGCCAATCATGATTATCATTGGCGACACTCTGTTTTTGGAGTACGATAATGATCTAAGTGGGAGCGTCGACACCGTAGATATCGAAAACTTGTACTCCAGAATGGACACCAGTGGCAAGCAAAATTAAAATAATGTTATTAAAATACAGTAGACCTCGCATATATCGGCCTCGCACAAACCGGACCTTCGCATATGTAACGGACTGAATCTAGTCCCGGTCCCGTCTAAAGCCTAAATCACACTACACGACGCGACCCAACTGGACTGGACGGTTCCGTCGTAAGCCCTTCATCTGACCAAAC
>JAUTBX010117658.1:15327-37141 GCA_032361465.1 Lepetodrilus tevnianus | reverse complement strand
TCTATGATCAAGCTTTCCAAAAATACCTGTCTGCCAAAATCCCTAGGGGGGGGCAGGGTCGGTCATTGTGGGCCCATGGTCTATGGGTTTGTAGTCCACTGCACCAGCAGTAGTAGAAATAGCAGTCTTGTACTTTTAAGAATGGATCTCGTAGGAATAGAGATGTATTTTGTGTTTGACTGTAAATACCCTACTGATAAAATTAACATGTGAATGCAAGCACCTGGAAAATACCTATAACTGAAAAATCTGAAATACGCGTAACTTGGAATACTTAACAAGGAGTAATTCCAGTAGAAACACTTGAATGGGAAACTCCCAAGTTATATTATTATCATAAATTATTATTATTATTATTATTATTATTATTATTATTAAATTATTATTATTATTATTATCATTATTTCTAATTTATTATTATTATTATTATCATTATTATTATTATCATAATTTCAAATTTTATTATTATTATTTATTATTATTATTAAAGTATATGGCAAAGAAACAAATGTTATAGAACAATTCTAACTGACAATGAATATTTGACATCTGACATTATTTGTGCACCCTCTGGATCCATAGTTTTTAGAAGAAGAAGAAGTATGGAATGTCATATTGAAAACCATGGACAGCTTCCCCCGCAGTGGCATTAGCCGTGAACCGAGGCAGGATTTAGGACTGCCACAACATTTGCGAGTCCACAGACACAGGTGGAGTCCAGTTTTGAATCTCACATTTACTGAAGGCTTTACTTGAAAGGTCATTTCAATCACTCCGCGGCGGTATTGAGCCCACTTTACAATTGTAAATTAAACTGAGTAATCCATTCCGCCTTCCAAACTTCCTTCCTATAATGTGGGTAACCACACAAACACACACACATACAAACACACACACACATACAAACACACACACACACACACACGTATAGTGTATAGTGTATGTATAGTGAGTGGGTGGGTGAGATGCTCCCTTATACAAAAATAACATCAAGGCCATGCATGGTTTCAAATAGAAACATCCTTTGTGGACATCTTTCTACCACCCTCGTGCGGAGGTTATTTCTTTCGAAGGATGTACTGTTACTGTGTATAGTCGCTATTGCATACATAAAGGTTGACCTCGGACATCCAATCCTGGATGTGGAGTCGATAAACCAGAATGTGAACAAGCTCATCAATAAGTGGGTGAAACATTCCATTGCCAGTGTAAAAATGTAAGGAATAGTGTTCCGACTTCAGGGATTATTGTGGGCTTGTTCTTGTTTAAAGATAATATATGTAGCCACATCAATATTGAGGTGCTTGTAACCAACTGGGTGTCAATGACATCACACTGATCACAAAGAATGAATGAATTATTATTGTTTTACGTCAAAGCGGGAATCTTTCACCCATAGATGACGACTACATTATTAGTTATTAATAATAAGATTACAAATTAGATATGAAAGAAAAGAAAGAAAACAACACATGAAAAGCCATAAGATTAAAATGTAGAACATTGAGAAATAGACGTTATGACAATGAATGAATCACAAAGAAGAAATGTACAAATATTTTCAAAATAGAATACACTACAAATATTAATTTCCCTTGGAATGAACAGATAAAAAAAAAAATTCCCTTCCACGTTTTCAATGACTTGCCATGAAGATCCGAATCATTCAAATTCACATAAAAATTGCACTACATTGGAATGGCAGCAGGTATTGAAAAATTGAATGTGTTTTACCGGTATTCTCACATTTTCTCACAACCGAAAAACACAAATTCAACATGAATTTGAGAAATTTAGAGGTTCTGCTGAGTAAGCAAACCTAAAGACTAGCACGAGTGAATTAATTCATTAGTTTTAAATGCATGTCTTGCATGAATGCAGCATATTATGCAAATACATGTACCAATGACATAGCAGACAATCTACATTATGACCAGATACTTTTTTTCTTTTTTCTTTTTCAAGATTATTTCACTCATATAACAAACAGCTATCCATGGATGGCAGGAGAAAACCTGCAACATCTGTAATGCTGAGCGTTACAGTATATATGTACCAGGTGTACGCAAGTACCGGTAAATACTGATGCACCAAGGATGACAACGGCACTGTAATAACACAGACAGCAGATCCTATAACGATCGCATCGGACCATTAAATGTCCCTAGGATGGATTCAAACTCGGGACCTTTTGACGCTGAAGTCCAATGCTCGTTCAACACACCACCACTTTCCCACAGGGATCCGTAAAACCTGGAATCATTTCTACATATACAATTCTAAATAACACTTCAGAAAGCTTCAGTGAAAGCCTTGCAAGCCAAGCTTCTCATGTAGGATAAAAACAGCCAATCTCCAAGGTAACCTTAACTCACAACAATAACAATGAACTACACCATTGCACGGTTGGAAAAAGTCTTACCGCAGTTACTTCGTTACGCAGTTACTTTGTTATGCAGTTACTTCGTTACGCAGTTACTTCGTTATGCAGTTACTTCGTTACGCAGTTACTTCGTTACGTACAGAAAAGCCAAGACTTTTTAACTGAATTAGTGCTTTACATCGCAACAGGAATATTGTCATTCATATGCAACGACTCAGAGCCAAGGATGCCAGGGAAAGTCAAGGATGCCACAGGAAGCGCAGGATACCAGGGACTGCCTAGGTAAAGCCGAGGACGCCTTGGAGGCCTTGGAGCGTATTCAATTCGACACTCGACCTACCCAAGGGTGACGGTCACGTGATGAAATTAGCTAATGAGGATACTCGTATCATCATGCGTGTTTGGTCATTGGCTAATTGTATCACCCTAGGGTTGGTCGAGTGTTTGAAACAAATACGCTCTTGGAAAGGAAAGTATGCCAGACTCCTACAATTGCAGTAAGACTGAGACCCCAAACCACAGCTGCCCGCTTACCTTGATGTGTTCATGCAGCTGTTTCTCGTGCTCGTGCTCCAGCTGCTGGCGCTGATGCTCGTACTGCTGCAGGAGGTACTGCTGCTGCATCTGCTGCTGCTGCTTCATGGAGGCGATCTCGCGCTGCAGGTGCGGGTCCTGTTGGAACATCTCTGGGGGTACGGGACGGAACGGTCTCCGAGTTGCTTCCGGGGATGCCAGCGGAGAGTTGTGGGTCAGATCTGGAACAGAGACAAGACAGTGATGTCTACAGCGTGTCTGGAAAACGGCCAATAATGACTTTGATCTTATCTGCACAAGGGAAAATTATCGGGAAAATAAAAAGATAATAGTGTCTAGGTATTATTATCTGAAAATGGTTTCTTGATTTTTATCTGAAAGAAAATAGTAAACTGTCTAAATCTTATATGCCAAGGAGGAATGGTCCTAGATTTTAACTGCAAAGAACGAGTGAATTACTGTTTTACATCACAACATAACTACAAAGGAGAACGGTCTCTTAATATTTTTAACTGCAAAGAAGAATGTACGTTGTCCTATATGTTGACTCCACTGAAGAATGGTGACCTACTATACGTTAACTGCAAAATAGAATGCTGACCCATATCTTATTATTGACAACTGGTAATAGTCCCAAAAGACAGGAGGCATAGGCATGTGTAGTTTATACAATTAAATCCTCCTTCAGGAAACAAACCTGGCACTGGGCGGTGTGTTCCACAGACAAATGCCAAATTACCTAGGAATCCACAGAACTAGAGGAAATTGAAGATTACTTGGCTTCTTACTATGTCATTACAGGGACAAGAGCACCAAAATATGTCACCACCCTCTTAGTTCACAAGCACTGGCCTTATGGTCTTCGGGTTCAAAATAGAATACGCTACCACCGATTTGTTCCTGACACCAAAACAAACCACAACAAAACCCAATGATATTCAATGAAACCTCCCTCACCCCCTTTGTCCGGTTTCTTACCAACTAGTAATTTCCATAACAAAGCAAGCAACATGTATTTATACTTATGATTGAATATTGTCCCTATTCCATACACTGGTCCAATAAACAACGACCAATCGCACTATGAAAAACAGTAAACCAAACAAAGACCTCAAAGACCGTGAATAGTAATTATATTTGCCATGGAGTTGATGTCAAAACATTTTTCAAAACAAATTACAATACAATTCTTCAAAATCAGCCAACCCAACGTTCACAAATCTAAAGCAATTCTACCTGAATTAAAGTCATACTCATATTGCAACAGATAGTTGCCTATGCATCCCATAAATAGATCACAAGTATCCTTATAGATTACTACAAGAACAGGTACTATTGTCCAATATGACATAGTCATGTATTTGTAGAGCTTACTATTAGATTACAGAATAGCTTACTATCAGATTACAGAATGTCCTACCAGTAGGATAATTATGAACACAAATGTTTAACTTTTCTCATTCATCCCATAAATATATTACAAGTATCCTAGAATAATACTAACACAGCAAGCACTTATGTCCATATATATGACACAGTAATGCATTGTAGAAGATACTAACCGATTATAGAATGTCCAGCAACCAGGACAATTATGAATACACATTTTTAACCCAAGTCAAAACCCAAGTATAGATATTCAAATATATAACTGACATGGCCTTGTTGGGTACTTGACACAGATTGGAGCCATGTTCTGACTTGATAACAAGGTCAAAGGTCAATCTGATGACGTCAAAGACATCAAGCCTTGCATTCAACGAGAGACTAGGGCATGTACAATTTCTTTTTATCGTTTTCAGTGCAGCAAAAACAAATCCACTATCATATCACGGAAACTCAATATCATCACAACATAGATTAATTTATCAAATTCTAAAGAAGAGAAAAACAACTGGGGCCGTATGCACAGACGTAGTTTAGTTAAACCGTAGTTTAAGAATCATACCGACAGTAGTATAACTCGTCGCTTAAACCTAGTTTAGCCTAAACTGTGGTTAAACTATGTTTGTGCATACGGCCCCTGGTATTTGGGTAGATGGTGTGGGATTTCTTTTTTGGTAGATGATGAAGAGTAAACAACGGCATCTATAAACGACAGTTGGCACTGTTATAAGTACCATTAGCTTTAGAATTTGAGTGACTATGGAGTTTAACGTCGCTGTGGGAATCTTTCACCCATTTGCGACGATATTAGCTTTAGAGCAATGCAAGTAATTTACAGAATTATCTTAATTGGTGGGTAATAACTAGTTTGACATCGTTTTTTATTTATCAATTCAAATTGTGAACTAAAAGTTGCATTCCTACTGAAACCGCTCTGGGTCACCATGGCCTCCACTATCACTATCAGGGACAGTTAACCCTCTCCATGCTGGAGGCACCCAGAGATGCCCAAAAGAGCAATACCTGTGCCTAATCCAGCCGGGAGATAATTAATGAGTTGAATCTTTGAACTTCACATTTTATGCCAGAAACTAATCTGTAATTATTTCCTGCAGAAAAGAGAAATACAACATGCTTTCTTTGTTATTATCAAAGTTACTATTTGTAGAATCATGTTTACTTGCAAACCTCCAACCCCCAAAAGTTGTCGGTCACGCACGATAAATCAAAAGTGCTCCGCATTAAGAGGATATAAAGCTACGTCAGAACCTAGGAAGCAGCAGCCACGTTAGGCACTGCGTTAAATTATAATTAGCAGCCGCAAACTGCAAACCTTTGAGAATAAATGTCTTCTGAGTTTAATGTAGATGTGTCAGCGCATTCATCTGTCTGACATAATAATTAACCCTCTCCATGCTGAGGGCAACCAGAGATGCCTTAAAGTGCAGTGACTCTTGCATAATCCAGCAGGAAGAGGGTTAATACTGTTAGAAATAAGCATAAGACATTAAATAAATAAATAGTATGATATGATATGATTGTCCATCAATCTTCTTGATCTTAATTAAAATTTGATGGCACAAATATTGTGCACATATTCAACTTTTGCTTTTCTTCGATGTCACCAGATATATATTTCAAAAAGCAGAAGACTACAAGTAAAACGGATGATGATGATGATCAACAATCTTAATCCGACTACAATGAATTACACAGCTCGAAATACCTGCTCCTGATAACTTACAAAGCCTTTTTGAGTACGAGTGGAGTTCATGTTCAACTCGTAAAGTTTTGTTCACAAATCACCGTATAAAATTTGAGTTTGAGCATGAAATCATACTCAAAAAGTGTCATAATCTCAGCGCCAGATCGTTTAGACTAAATACACAAAAATCTACTGTTAAATATAAAACCAAAATTAAGCGATATTGAAATTAAATCAACTGCTTGGTTGACTGCTATCAAAAATATCGTTCTTGTGTCTACAAACGTGAATCAATGAAATATGCATTGTTCTGTCCTAGTCAACTTGCAGTCCAACTTGCAGTCCAACTCGCGTCCCCGAGTACAATGTACGCAGAGATGTGTCTATCAGATGTGACATCTATAGCAGACTAATTAGTAGAAATGTCATAATCAGGTGTCACATTGGTATTTTTAGGCCCCCTTTTTAATCTTGACACAGGAACAGACATAGCAATGGCTAAGCAGATAGACCATGTACATAGACAGTAACATAAAGCGACAGAAAGACAGACAGGCAGACAGATAAAAATACAGACAGACAAGGAAGGTTTAAAAACAAGTATTGTGACACTGTGTTTAATTATTAATTCAGATGGTGGCCTTCATGTACACACGTTCACACACACACCCACACACAGATGCATGCATGTAGACATGTACATTGTACACACACACAACACACACACACAACACACATACACACACACACCCAACACATATGCATGCATGTAGACATGTACACACACACACACACACACACACACACACACACACACACACACACAAACACACAAACCACACAACACACACACACAACACACACACACACACAACACACATACACACACACACAAACACACACACACAGAGCTCCTAAAATCCGAGGCAACAAGTGTCATAAAGAAGAACAGCCGTCACCTGATCGGAGTCGCACATTAAAGTGCTTCAGATCTGCCGTTCCATATGTCTTCCTATGGCAGGACCTGTCAAGCCATGATACAAAATCAAACACACCGGTCCCAGCCCTAGGCCAGTAGAGAAGAATGCATGTAAACAAATTATTTATCTACTATATAGACCCCCTCCACATGTGCTGGTCCACTCCTTTAACTGTCCCATAGACCATATATATCCGCAAAATTAATTTCACCGTATTATTCACTGTATAACTTCACCATAATTTATTGTAGGGAGAATGTGTTTAGACTGCCAAAAAGTGGGGAAGTTACTTGAGAATATGGTGAGTGAGTGAGTGAGTGAATATGGAGTTTAACGTCGCTGCGTCGAGAATATGGTAATGGTGTCTTTAAAAGACAGTTGGCACTGTCATACGTGTTGAGATTCACGGCTATATGCGAGTCATTTAGCAGTGCTAATCCTAGGCTAGTACTATCGGTCAATGTCAAAACGTTCTCCCTAGACTCAATATATCTTAGTACAGTACACCTGCCCGGCCAATTTTGTCTGCGTGTATATTTAAATTCTCTTCATTCCGTGTAAACTATTGGTACATAGTTTGGAAAGGTCGGCCCTGGCGAACACAGATTTGAAACAACAAGCTCTCGCCTTCAATTCCCATGCTTTGCCGTGGATCCGACAATGAGCTAAAATTAGTCGGTTCTCCAGACCCTGTTCTCACCCAAATACTCCTGTCTGTCATGAATAGTTAAGCAAGTCTAGATTTCTGGTGCAATAAAGAATTTTTCAGTGGCTCCTTTCACATCATTATAAAAGCAATCAGTAGGATTGATACAATAAGAAGAAGAAGAAGAAATAAGAGGATTGATATATAAAAATAATAATAATAAAGATAATAATAATAATAATAATAATAATAATAATAGGATTAATATTATTAATATTATTATTATTATTATAATAATTAATAATAGTATCAATATCAATAACAACAATATTAACATGAATTGTATGGCGCCAAATCCATATGCTCAAGGCACTACAATTATAACTGTGAATGAATAGAAACATTTAAAAGATTGGATCTTAAAATGTCAGGATATTATCATGAGATTTACAAATGATTTAATTTCCCACTAAATTGTTATAGTCTATGTAGGCAACCGATGATACAGTGTACCGATATAATATGGAACATCAACTAATGCACAACACATCATAGCCCCATTCGCTATGATGTATCTATCACAGGGCAACTCTAAAAGGATTGTCAATGAATCATGTTTTAGTCAGCCGCATCAAGGGTTTCGGCAGTTTACAACAGTTTATCGGCTATGATCTTACATGGATCTTCTTATATATAATAGGGAGGAAACCCATATGAACACTGCCTAACCATCTCTATGCTGGAGGCAACCAGAGATGCCCAAATACACTGTCTGTGTCTAATGGGGTTAAAGAAATACCCACTACTAGTATAAGACAGTGTTTTATAGTTATAGTTCCATTATAGTAGATACTTAGTGATGAAAGTAAAAAAAAAAAAGTAGTCATGTCTTTTGTTATATAAGTGAAATGGACCCAAAGAAAATGGAGAGAAAAAAACCGAACGAAAACCGGTTTGGATTTTTTAAAATTAAATCACTGTCAAGAAATGTTTTAATTTCAACAAACTATTCACCTACAAATTAAATAATAATAATTATGGAGGTTATAATGTTAAATATTACGTTCATATGTAACACAGAAAACAAAGAAAATCATTAAATAAAATTCTGCCAATAAGATATATCCTCATGGAGTTCCAATGAATCAAGCGGTGGGCTGTATACATCTACGAGCTCTCGCCTCCACGTACTTACATTGAGGACGGGCGAAATACATCCAGTGTGCATAGGATCCATTCAGCATGTTTATGACAGCACATGTAGGAAGTCCCACGATAATATCCCCAACACCAGCCTCGTAGTACCAGCTAACACCGCGTATGAGGCATGTAGCAGGTATGACACCGAGACCGAAGTATGTTTATGTGCTGTGTAGATGTGTCACATGACCTCATTTGACGCGCTCCGCTGCTCTTGACACGAGCAAATGATAGCTGATAAAAATCAACATTTACAACCGGCCTGTGTGTACGGCCGACCATACATGCCCTGAATGTATCACGATTCCGTTGAATTTGCCGTGTCCGTGATTCGATTCATAACATCCCCCCCTTCCCAGAGACTTCCCTTCTGAATGACGCTGCGTACGTTTCCGTCGTGGCTCTCTGGGCTAATCGCTTTCGTTTTGACATTGAAATATACACAATCATGTACTGTAATGTATTGCGTCTATAGGCTATATTATAAATCATGCATGTACCGCGTATCTTTGTTAATATTTCAATGAGACCCCCAAGCAATATTTTAATAATAGCAAAACTGGAGAGGAAATGATAAGAAGGAGTTTCTATTTTTACATTTAGCTAGACTGAACCGGATATTGATAATAATGTACTAATAATGTACTAATAATATAAAAGTAATAATATGAATATCAATAAACTGATAATCTAAAGTATACATCTGTTTTATCAATGTGGTATAATTAAAAATGAGATATTTGAAAAATGTACCCAACCCATCACACATAAAGGTAAACATCATATAGATAGATGTTATTTCATTGGAAAACAATCTTGATCATATTTCAGGATTATAAATTCAATTCAGTTAGGTGTTACGTTATGTAACCAAACATATTTGATTATTATTTAAATATATGTAAATTCTTAAAATACGCTAGCTATTATACAAGATTTTATGTAATCTCTCTTCATTTTATGTAAACTACAGCTGTACATGGGCCTGAGGCCTACACTACATACGAAATAAACTATTATTATTATTATCAAGCCATGTTGTAAAACAATTTTAATCTTACAAAGCGTCTACATCTGTAAAAAAGTATTTGAAGACAACGAAAATGTCACGTTTTGTGTAGAATCTGTTTCACATAAATCCCTTTGAAGTGATATATGGCAGTGATGAGAATAATTAGAAGAAAAGGTTTGGTGTACATAGTTGGGAGGAAAATCTGAGGTCCGACTCATGTCAAAGTACAGGAAGAGCAGGTGTTCGGAATCGTATCTTTAAACTCGGATCGGTCAGCAGCTGGTCAGCGGCTAATGACTCCGCACTAAATTAGGGACTCTTACAGCTCCTGAGAAATAACCCTATAGTCTCCAAATGGCTCCCGTAGAGCCAAAACTCTAACAAAAAATAAGTGAAATATTGGTCAGCAAATGCTAAATGGATGAGAAGAAAAGAACAGCTCTCAGTTAATAACCCTATATAAAGCCCCCCTAACAAATTTTTTTATTAATATTAATCCTACATAAACATAAAAATAAAATAAATTAAAATGCCTAAAGAATTATACACGTCTCAATCTATCAAAAAATAGTTATCTTTACAACCATAGACAGTTAAATACCTAACCATTATACTTGAAATGGTGCACGCTTGAACATCGAAATACATGTTTGGATGTTTTAAGTAAATTCAATGAATATGAAAACTGATCGAGCAAACAGGTAAATTTGGCACCTCCTCAAAATTGCATTACAGAGCTCACCACGCTAGCCAACATGGTCATAATCGCAGCTTAAATCGGAGCTCTCTATGCAGAGGAGAGACAGAAGGTCACAGTTTTGAAATCCATATTACATACTTCCGTACGTCAGAAAATGTTGGTCGTCTTACGTTCAGATTATTATGACATCTGATGAATTTGCAATAAAAATGTCCATAATACATCATGGTACTGTGTATTAATACAGCACTTGTATACCTGGGAATTGTTTTCATATTTATTTTACTTCCTAGATATGAATTCCTTTACGGTATTTGGAATTGGAAATATCGCCAGAATCAACGTAAATTAAATACTGTAATATTAAAAATTAAATATAATAAAAAATATTACCAGGTGATAATTTATGATAGTTTTGTTTCCCCTACTACCACATTTACAAATTCATAGCTGCTAAAAAAGCAGCGTGATATCGGCATTCCTTGTTATTCCTTAGAACACACGTAGTCATGCGTCTTAAACAATGACAATATTAAGCCCATGCACTATTTACTACTACAAACTATGCGTATTAACGTAGCCGATCGCAGGTTGGGTTATGAATGACGTCAATGACCTGAAGCAGTCAAGCGGAATATTTCTAGATGTATATTTAGCATGTCTCAACATTGTAAGTCACCAACACCTGCAGGGGAGGTAATTTTCGTGACGGCCGAAAAACAAAAAATAAGATACGAGGCGAACATGTATATATGAATATAACTGTATAAAAAGTCTTCTATGTCATGATATTTTTAATATTTATGTATTTAAAAAAAAAATGTTTTTTATTATTATTATTATTATTATATTAATATTAGTAAAACTTGTAGTCTTATTATCATTGTCAGTAACAAAAATAATACATGAAAAGAAATGTACCATATTACCAAAAGCAAAACAACTTTTAGAAACATTCATCGTAATATTTTTTAAAGCATATGTAGGGACATGGGAATATACATGGTAATATAATTTTGTATGATGGTTTATGATGAGTAATGAGACATCCTAAGCCTAATCTGCTGAGAAATGTTTTATTTTTTATTTTATTTTTCAGACAAGTCTGTATGGGCATAACTGACGAAATAGATAAGATTTGTTTTCATCAGCACATCATATACCTGTATTACATTAGATGGTTTTTCCCATCTCAAACCTCAAAAGATAACACCAATCCGATGAGCCAATGACAACCCACTCTAACTCCCTACCATCTCAAAGGTCTGTTCAGAATCTCAGGTGCATCAGTTTCTGTTAAAGAGCTCGCAAATGGTTTGCCCCTCCTCTACGGTTCGTATTTTTTAAATTATGGACATATGGTATTTGTCTGTATTATCTTGTATTCAACATCGGGATAGTGTATATTCACAATATCTTATTCCAAGAAAGATCGTGGCGCCTCGAAGACTTCTGCACGAAGGGAGACAGGGCTGCAGGCAAGCAAAACAACAACCACAGTTACGTGATATTTCCGTTCAACAATGTAATGTTTCCACATTCTTACATTTAGCTACGTTCGTCCTTTTGAAATGTCAGGAAATACTCGAATTGCTTTTCAACGACCAATATACTCCAGGAGATTTTTTCTCAGGTTTGTAAACTCTTTTCACCGTGACTGTCATGATTGGGATTATCTTTTTAAAACATCCCATACAATCCATGTGTGGTAAATAATATATGTCGCAATTCCTGTTGGCGGCAAATTGAATGTGTGTTCAATCCTGTGTAAAAACGACTGTCAAAGCTACCTTGGACAGACTACAATTTTAAACAATGCATACAGTAATAACGAATGAATTAATTAATGTTTTACGTCACAGTGGGAATACTTCACCTATACAGAAACAAAGGAAGGATTTGGTTCGGAAATGTATTCATAAAATACAAAATTGCAAATGGGAGGTAACAGGTTTTTTAACAGGCGAGGGAGTCAAGACGCATACAGGGATTTATGAACGCATGCACTGAAGAACACACAAAACCAACGTATTGGTCCACATGGCATCCCCAGACGCTTATTATCATTGAACAAGTTCATAACCATGGACACCAGTGACATGGACAAAGCATCCAAATGAAAATCCTGTTAGTGACAACATGGACACACAAAAAAACATCCCTAACCTTGACCTTGTATGCAAACTAGGGCACACACTGACCCGATTCATTGAAATACCCCCTCCAACAAAGCATGAATAAATCACATTATGCGCTTTATTGATATTATGCCACTTGACATAAGTCACAGTCATGTATGCTACCTGGAAAATATGGCGATATATATAAAATTTCAGCACAAGGCTGATCAGTCCATGGGAGCCTACTCCTCTCAAAGCTCAATTAATATCCAAGTCTACTATTACAGATAAGACCACTAAGGGACATGGTTTATAAATGATTTATGGTTTTAACATTGGCTTAACATTCTGCAGACAAAAAGCTAACATGGGTTAAGGGATCTTGCAGGATCTCTAGCTTCTGTTGAAAACAAATGATACTGTATTTGGGTCAGAATAAATAACATAGTTCTCAAAATAGTCCTCTTTTTTTCCCCCAACGTCCATTTAAAAAATAACAAATTCCTAACATCCATTTAAACAAAATAATACTACATGTAAAATACTTCTCAATTATTTCATTTCTTATTCCAATTATTTCTAGATTTAGCTAATGAATTTCCCAACCAATGCTTCAGTGTGGATCTAACGAACCTGACTAATTAACACTCGTAAGTAATTCAAACTTAGTGGAATTCTACGAATCCCATATTTATTGCCAAAGTTTAAAAAACAATTTATAGTCTGCCAGAATAATTTACATAGGTATTTTGCCAATGTTCCAAAAGGCGAGATCTGACAGAACCATTGGATCCAAGCCATCATGGTTAAACAACATCCTTCACTATTAAGTTAATGAACTTCTCTTGCATATTAAACGCAAGTACGCTCAGTGCGTGAACTGAATCAGATTTATTGCACATATACGTATCCATGGGCAGGGCCAGTGATCTATCTAGACAGCGGGGGGGGGAAGGTTATGGTTTATTTTATTATTTACATTTTCAATGACGATTAATAACCACAACACAATTGACAAATATATTATGCGTAAGCATGACAACTTAAAAATTCAAACATGAAGGAATTTGGTTGGTTTTTTTATGATTCGTGTTACAAAATACAAAAGGGCACATGCACATGATCCATTGTCATGACGTTGTATTATGGGATGGGGGTACATTCTTGGTTTTTAAATGGCCAATGATGCTTACCTCTTCTGCCCAGATTTGAAAAACTGTTTATTTCCATGGCTGTTTCATTGGAGCCAATGGGTTCTGAAACAAAGCAGATGAAAATAGGATCGCTCGTCCGAAAAAAAATATACATTTGTCCAATAATAAAATGCCCTCCACCGTGAATGAATATCATGCTCCTCAAAGATATCGAGACATGTTGCAGTGTCGCCTTCAAAATTAATAATACACCTGTCACCAAAGAGTAGGAGTTTGATCGTCAATACACACATATATTATACACTGTAATACATACAGCAGTACGCAACGGATTCCGTAGTAATATATAAACATAAATTCTTCAGACATAAGGATCATGTAAACATTCATCTCAAAAAACATCATGCATGTATATTCGGAATAAACACCCATTCCAACAGCTTATTTCCTCCACCAATAAAATAGACACATCCATCACCATAGATAAGACAATTAAACATAAAAATCCTCTATCATGTATAAGACAGCGATTCAAAGAGACATAACCTTTCCATTATGTAAAAATACGCTATTCTCAAACAGGTACTTTAGGTGTTTTTTAAAAATGACAACTAGTCAAAAGAGACATTGTCTTCTCATCAGGAAAAACATAACAAGTCAATCACAAGACCTCTGGTAACAAACAGTGAATGAGTTTATTCGTCACCTCCGGAAAGACACAACTATAGTCAAACAGACTTTCATCCTTGAGGTTAAAAGTCAATGAGTCAAAAGAGATTATCCTTAACATCAAGTAAAACATAATCAAAGATACATGATATACTTTATTATGATTATGATTATTGTTATTACTATTATGAATGAATGAATTATTGTTTTAAGACAAAGCGGGAATCTTTCACCCATAGATGACGACTACTATTATGATTATGATTATGATTATGATTATGATTATTATTATGATTATTTATTATTATTATTAATATAAACATGTATACACGGTCGCGTAAATATCCCGAACAAATGCGGCAATGTGCAATAAACGAACAAGGCTAGCTCATACAATATACTAATGCATATCTCTAGTCAATACAATAAACTTTACAGATACATTATAGACAAAATGATATTTTTCTTAATGCCAATTTTGCTTGTAGAATTAATCAGTGGCGGTGGTGATGATCCAGCCTACACAAATCAAACTGCTAATTTGTAGACAGAAGTCTCCATGTCCGGATTTAGTCATGCCATATTTCATTATCCTGAAATTTTAGACGAATGAGTCATATGAGTCTGGTGTTAGCCTACAAAACAATGTAGGTGTGAAATATAATATAATGAGAGCTAATCAATGAATGTGGGAAATCTACAAGAAAAGGCGCATATACAATGTCTGTACAAAGAACTGGATGAACCCATGAATAAGCACATCTGAATAACCTACCCTTAACTCTTCCAACTCTGAACAACCACCAAACCCAGTGCCTCTGAATCTATTGCTTTCTCATTCAACAAAATCGAAATCAACAAACAACATCCAAATTCGTATTGAAAAGTATCCAAAATGTCTCTATTTCAATCCAATGTTCAACCAATATCTGGCCAGTGCCAAGGCTTTTTAGACAATAACAACACCCACCAGTTTTTCAAGTTAATATTGCATAGGTTAAAATTACATTTTCTTCTTCTAAGAACCACATCGCTCTATTTCCATCAATTACTCCTTAGCATTTTCCCCCACAAGCAGAATATAGAATATTGATCTGAACCTGCATTTTGGCCAATCGAAATAAGTAGTTTCACATGGAATAAAATACTCTCATTAAACATAAAAGTATGTAATTATGGATGGATCTTTTAGATCGCGTGTTCTTGGACGAAGAATCCATTTTCACGGCGTCCCGATAACGTGGTTAGTTTGTCGATGGTTTCACAAGAACCGCTAGCTCCCACGCACAGAACGAGAGCCTAGTTATCATCATAGTCGTTATCGGTGTTGTTGTTGTTGTCGTTGGTGGTTGTACGAGAACCCTGCCGTCGTGCGTATTGCTTATTACTTACTACCTTGACGTGACCACCACCAGAACAATACGACGTCTCGATTACCGGGCGTGGCACTGTGGGTAGCCTGCCGCGTGAGATGCACATGTAATCATGATGTCCATTATGAATCTATACAATAGGACACAATGGCCGTGGTGACCATGTCGTCGTCATTCTTCGAAGGATGACTTGACCACTGCGACGTCAGTCGTGTGGTAATCTTGTTTTCGTGTCAGCTGGATGTTGTTTACTGTGGGAATTGTCAGCGCGTAATGGGAATTGTCAGCGCATGAGCCAGTTGTAAATGGCAATGCCTTCAGGTGATCACGCCAGATTAGCTAACTGAGATTTCTAGATTAGTTGCCATGTATATAATTAACTCGCTACGTATATTGTCAGCTTATCGAGATGGATCTGGATATATGAAAACTGACACATTGAACTTATTGCCATATTGATGCATTGTTGTTGCATAGATATTATCCAAGGCATCAATTTGTAGCCAAAATGCCTAACTGTACTGTTGAAAATGGTAAAATTGGTGATTCAAATACGATCAATAAAACATTATAAGACAAATATATAAAAATAGAAACTGTAGACCTGGTAATAATAATAGCTCTGTATTTTTGGGACAAAACTGTATACTGCATCAGTTCAAGACCATCTATAAAGTTAATATGTAAACTTTTCTGAATAATGGCATGTGGGTGTCAATATTGTATTTTTAAAATCCTTTGAACATCAATAACAAGTTATTAACAAAAACGTGTGAAACATACGAAATATGATATATTCTAAATATATATATATAATAAAAATGTTGATACACTAATGGAAATCAATGGTTGCTGTGTGTTTGTGTGTTTATGTGTATGTGTATGCGTGGGTATGTGTGCGTGTGTGTGTGCGTGTATGCATGCATGTGTGCGTGTGTGTGTGGGCACATGTATAATATTATTAGCCATGTTCACTCCTTTTTCATCTCACAACAACACACTGAGGTTTTCATCGCTGTATCAGTTGGATGCCACCAATATAAAAAAAAGTTGAAATGTGACGTCTATAAGTTAACACCTCAATGTAATACTGTAAGATGACCACATCGGCGTCACTACAACGTCACTAAGAGCTCATCCCAGACATAGGTTCGATGACATGTCGATCAATTAAGATACGTTGTTGTTCACACCTTCCACATATTGTACACATACTATATATAGGTAGATATACATATAGGTAGATATATACACAAATGTATCACTGCGTAGGCAACCTTGACTGTTTTACGCTCTACAGAAATATTGATAGTGTTTAAAAATGAATCAAGATTGAATGAAATGTAGCCATAATGGACTCCCACATATATTGAGCCACCCACCGATAATGATTAATGATTTCGTTACCGAGGTAATATTACTTCTGCAGACAGTTTTACACGTTTTCCCAGACAAATTTTGAATATCCATACATTTTAACCCAACACTTTCAAAACAGAACCAGAACTTATATACATTAAATTGTAAAAATAAAATTATATTAAATCACAAGAATAATAAAAAAAAAACATTGTTGATCATTTCCGACACAATTAGCGAACTACGTACTCACTATTTTCAGAAGCGGACTACATTTCCCTCCCCAGGGGCACCCGGCCCCTCCCATCCTACTTACCTCGGGGTGTGTCTTCCTCTGATGAGTTGGATACATCCACCATCAACATGTAATTTCTGGCACAACCCAACTGAGAGATTGCATCTATTACTGTGCAACTATCAGCCTTTAAAAACCAGTGCTTCCCACTTCTCAACCAGGAAGGGATAGCCACCTAGGCCATGACCTAGTTAACCTGGCGATTCCAGCGGAATTCACCAAGATCCTGCTCCGGAACACACATGCCTTCCCAGTCCAGAGGAAACTAATGACATCTACTCCTGCTGACCCTCCCAATGAGCCCTTCCAATGCCAGCCACACCCTACCTGCACCCCTACTTCCACTTTCCCAATGGAATCTTCCAGCTGCCATATTTCTAGTCTATTATTGGGTGAGGGAACTAAATATAGCTGGGTGACCTTTCCCAGGAAGCAAGATGGAGTAGACCCAGAGAGGATTGGAGGGAAAAATCAATATCTCTGCCTCTACATAGGACATGAAACTAGTCTAATTCATGCAGGCCAGGAAATAACAAGCATCCAGATCGATCAAGAAAACATGTCTACTGTAAATACACACACACAAAAAAACTCATCCTCCACAAGATCGCTGGTGTATCCATAGCAGCGGCAGTTTAAATATAGCCATCAATATGGGCAATCATTCTTCAATAAAGCTATAAATACCCTACTGATGCTATTTCTGATACCTATTTCTATGTGACATTTCTGTATTCGCAACAACTTCATCAATATTTCAAATTAATCACCTTTCTTGGCCTCGAGATTGTTAAGTATCTACGCAAGGTTACACAACTGTGATTATAATTGCCAATATAATTACCTGGGAAGGGAATAATAATTCCGATATTTTTTTTCTTTGCACGGGGGATCGACCTATAAGCGAAGATGTATCATCGCACGCAATGTTGCAATCAATTTTTAGAACTGCCATGAATACCAATAATCCGTTTGCCGAGATGAAAGATTGACATCTTCATGTATTGATTAACTTGAAAGTACAAGTGCAATGTGAAGTGCAATAGGGTATGAAATTACATTACAATGCTAAAGTACTCAGAATGATGAAACGGAAACAAAATAATACTTTACCACGATACAAAATGGATTTTACGTAGTTTATCATAAACTATGGAAAAATATTTTTTTATTTATTTATTAAATCGTGAATCATCGAACGCAGATACAAAAGTATGTCAATATGGGCATGCAGATCGCTCTCGATGTCACATATACAGCCGAGCTAGAACATCGCGTGTGACGTCACGTGTATTGTGCAACCTCGGCCAGCTACCGCGGGATACAGAATAATGGGGGGACGACTTTGATCTTAACCTGAAGCATACGAGGACATTTACAGATTGACATTTCCATTAGAAGATGTACTTTCTCCGCAATTTTGTCATAACAGAAGGAGTAAATCTCCCTCAAATTGAGCAAGATGACTCGGGAGACAATATTTTGAACTTTTAAAAGAATGTAAAAATAGTGGTGTGTATTGTACTAAACTACAATAGAACACACACACACACACACACACACACACACACACAGAGAGAGATACTCAGAGAAAAGTTCATGTTTATTTTTAATAAGAATTCTATTTAAAAAAGAAAAATTGAATTCCAAAATGTTAATTTCCACCCCAATTGACCAATAAAATTAATAATTCTTACAAACGGAAAACCGTCCCAAAACCTCCATCTAGTGTGCTGGGTTTATAAGAAGTAAACCTTCCGAGGACTCTGCACAAAATATTGACACAAACCCACAGCCGTCTTGTAAATAGATATTTAAGCTGTTTGAAGATTTGTTTGTGGGACAGACAACTGTGTTTGTAAGCCATAGTAGCAGCAGCGTTGTCACAATCCCTGTTTGCTTGCTGGTGTCCACAACATGACCAAATACAGCTATTGGCAACTTACTTAGTATGCAGAACATGTCATAATAGCCAATAGACCTGCATAAGATGCAGACAATACTTCAAAGTTTTAGACGCTACGGATACTACGATATATCCCAGTCGTATGCTGCAAATCTTCAATGTTGACTGCGAATCAGATGATAGTAGCATAGGAGCTTTTGGGCAGGTTTGCGCTCATGACCTTTAGCTCCTAAATTGAAACTACCACAGCATCTACAACCATATCTGAATCCTCCTGTACTCATAATTTGTCCCCAATTTCTCGAAACATATCATGTAAAAATAATAACGTTTACAAAACTGTATTTCTGAACATAAAAAAATATAGAACAAATCAATTCCTATTGAATTGTTAACTGAAAACCTACATCTCAGTTACAAATTGAGTTTTAAATTCTGATATCTTCAGAATTCCAGGTATCACAGTGATAGAAACTAACTATAAAAATTACTAGCCTAAATAATGACACAAATCCCAAATGTTATGAATTTCTACTAGTCTTTAAGATACCATTAGCATTAGGTGAGTGAATATGGAGTTTAACGTCGCTGCGGGAATCTTTCACCAATTTGCTACAAAATAAAATAGCATTAGGAGAAGATGCCCGGGCTAGCAGGCTAGTGTTGCAACCTAGTGTTGCAGGCTAGTGTTAATTTCGATCCCTGGGTCTGATCTAACCTCTTTAAACCATTAACCTACTATAGAACCACCCCTGTGTACACACAGATTTGCCTTAAATGCCGTGCTAATTACATAAAGCACGATATACATCCAATAACACTGTATCCATGCCACGCACTCATATCTCAATTTACACGACTACAACCTCCGGTGAGTGAGTGAGTGCATATGGAGTTATATGCAACAAAAGTGTAAGGAGATAGGGTTATGTAATTTTAGTGTATCCCCCCCGCTTGTGACTTACAACATTAATTTCACTCGTGAAAGATAATCTGTAATCTCTCGTACCTCGTGGGTTATTGTCTATTAACGTCACTGCGGCGGGAATCGTTCACACATTTGCGACGATACAACCTCCAGTTAAAAACAACAATCCGAGGCCCGCTACAGCAGACAGTGTCCTCAGAATTCCACCGTGACCATTCCAACCCTAATAACAAGCATACAGATCCACGCCTGCAAACTTACTCTGTACCTGGTAGTAGCAACCTGAACCGGCGACTTGTAATGGGAAACAACAACACAAGGACGGACACCAGAGTCGACGCAATCATGTAAGCTCATTGTGAACTAATCAGATGAAACCCGTGGCCGAGTGTTTACACGAAACCTGTTATAGAAAGCCACGACCTGATTAATCCCACAGCTTCCCACCTTATAGTCCCAATATACACCTGTATTCCAGCGTGTGTGCATCAGGTGGCATCCGCTGACAATGCAAGTCTCCATTACTGGCGTCTCTGACTTGTGATTATCGGTGAACGACATCAGACCCTGTGCGGCCCACACGTTTAGTCTACATGTCCACACATCCAGACTCGTGTCCTCATACCAATATACCCAGTCTACATCTTCAGATAGTGTTTCATACAATGTACCAATACTCAGTCTACATGCCCACACATCCAGACTTGTGTCCTCATACCAATATACCCAGTCTACATCTTCAGATAGTGTTTCATACAATGTACCAATACCCAGTCTACATGTCCACACATCCAGACTTGTGTCCTCATACCAATATATCCAGTCTACATCTTCAGATAGTGTTTCATACAATGTACCAATACCCAGTCTACATGTCCACACATCCAGACTCATGTCATCATACAAATATACCCAGTCTACATCTTCAGATGCCTCCATTCAAAATGTTCAGGTTAATTATGGCTTGTACCATGATGTACCATGATGTATCAATACTGATACACAGTCTACACGTCCACACATTCAGACTTGTACCCGGCCATACCTAGTCCATGTTTTTCTTTTCAGTATCATATACTGATACCCTGTCTACGAATTCACATTAATTATGATTTGTACAGTAATCAAAACTGCCATTAAAACTTACTAGCCCGAGTGATACAAATAAAAAATCCTACAAATATACATCTTAAAGCATTGGGAGAAATGGCCCAGGCCAGCAGGCCAGAGTTATTTCGAACCCTATACTTGTACCATGATGTATTGATACCAAGTCTGCATGTTCACATTGTCTCAAACCATGTATATCCATCAGTCTACAATCATCAAGATTTTGAACAACAGTAGTAAAGGGATACATTAACCACTTTTTAGAATAGTTTGTGGCTCTTTTATGTCACAATACAAGAAAGATGATTGATGAAGATGTTGTGTCTACATCGCCGGGTGGGGGGGGGGGGGGGG
>JAUTBX010117658.1:0-15317 GCA_032361465.1 Lepetodrilus tevnianus | reverse complement strand
GTCCCCCCCCCCCCCCCCCTCCCCCCCCAACCAACATCCCACGCTTATCTTATCGCTAGTGGCCATTTCACACAGGTTTACCCAAGCAGATCAGGGGGCCTATACTCTCGAAACGTTCTTACGAACTTCTTAGCCTAAGGACAGTTCTTAACGATTCTTATAATGGTTACGAACTGTTCTTAGTCTAAGAAGTTTGTAAGAATGTTTCGAGAATAGGCCCCTTGGGCATTTGCGACCCAGCTAGTAGTAGTTGAGTGACTCCAGTTAACAGAACTAATACATATAACAACAATGTCTGTAGACACACTAGCCCCCACTACACAGCCCAAAGACACTACGACTTTCTCAACCTCACTCCACACTTCTACCCCAGCCCTATCCAACTCCACCCTAAGATACATGGTTGTCGCAGAACTGACCCAATACAGCCATTTACTCAATACGGTAAAGGATAGATAAGACGCTTGTTGTGACTGGCTATAGTAGTATGTCACACAAGTTTACTGAGGTGAGTTGGGTGAGCCTGTGATCTGCACGTTTGGAACACTGACAAGACACGTCCGATCCTCGTAAATATAGACACTGTTGCTATTTCAGACTGGCATTGTTAGCAAATATTTGACAGAGATGACCAACCAGTCATGTTCTACACTTGGAATTCAATGCCTTGTCAAATTGGAGGAGATTAGATTGCACGTTGTAACGTACATGTGCAAACGAAACACCAAGGATAAATGAATATAATCATCGGAATTCAATACGGGGAAAAGTCATGACAATTATTTGCACAGATGTAGTAGAATATACTTTATTGAATATCGGAATATGGTGTGAAAATGGTGCTTCGTTGACTTTCTTGTATGCACACACTAGTAATTCCAAATCTGACCGAACAAATACAGATTTCCGTAGCTGATTATTGGATTGTTATTATTCAAACATGGTATACCAAGATAAAAAAAATAATAATAAAATAAAATAGAAAGAAAAATGTACCCGAGTGCTTCATTAATCATTGAATATCTGTACTAACAAATTTAAGAACTAACATAATTCTACAGATCTGCAGAAAATTCTCATTCTCAGATTCATATCTTCGAAAACCGGTCTAGATCTGAGTTTCGTTCCGTCAGTTTCTGGAACTGCATGAAACTAGTACATAGACAATGACGACAGGGCGGATGTCTATCGATCAGGATGGGTCCTCCACACCTGAGGCGCTATATGGCGGGACAACGGACAGGTAATCCTGCGCACGACGTGTGACAGTCACTGTCGTGTTATCAGCTGGGATATCATTAAATGATCTGCAACATGTTCCCTACATGCACTGGCCATCGTTTCAGTGCTTCATAAATATTCACACACAAAAAAATCATTAATATTTTTTATAGTAATTTTAAGAAATTCATAAGAAAGTGCTTCAAAAAGAATCTCAACAAATTTGTCATTAATATTTTTAATAGGTAGTATTTTTAAGAAATTAATAAGAAAGTGATCCATAAATATTCGCAACAAATTTATCATTAATATCTTTTATAATATTTTGAAGAAAGTAATAAGAAATTAAATCAGCACAACTTAATGATATACTCCTATGAAATTATTATGAATTTTCAGGTAAGATTTTGAAGGAAATTTGGTTTACGAATATGAATATAAATATATGGTCAGATGACGTCCAGGCAGACAAGATAGGCGAGAACAGTCCATTAGACAGGTACTTCATTTACAGCCTGGAGGGTTTGACTACGTTGTTATGATTTCACAGCCAGGTAGATCTAGTTTCAAGCCTAGTAGATACCGCTAGATAGTCTCACAAAGCATTCACACTTGAATGAACCAGCCAGTCACTATAGTATATATATATATCCCACTATACATGAATTGCCAGTGGAGGAATGGTTCACATTCGAGAACAGGGGTGTTTTAGTTTTCTTTCTTCCCCCTCTCCCCTGATACCAATACTATACTTCAGATAAATATAGACCAATCCAAACAGACTTCCCAGCCTGTTAGTGGTAAGGGATACTGTAGGTTAGGATACTGAGACTATAGCACGGTACAACCAGGGCTATAGTTTGTTTCCAAATGCTTTGCCATCCATGTGAATGGAACCTACCTTACTACAGTACTACTGCAAGGAGATATTTTGAGACCACCCTGATCTTGATGGTTGTAAACTGATAGCACAACAACAATGCCAGTGTTGCAAATAACATCTACACAGCACCCACCGTCGTTAGATCCACATGGCAAGCAAATGGCGGAAAAACAGTTTGTGTTACGTGGCTGTCGTCATGTTCCCAAGATAAGTTGTTTACATTGCCAGGATATCATCAAATTTTCGGATCTTCAAAAGGGGGACTTTTTTTTATCCATTCCAGACATACCTACACTGCTGCAATCTTCTCAAACTATTTCATGATGATAATAATAGATTATTTTGTACATGTTGGCCTCAGACCAGTGCACAATTGTAGTTTACATACAGCGCACATCACATAAAATCTTTTCCAACCATGATAGTGTATATTTATTACAAACTTAAATACGTACATTGATACTTATCTGAATATTTTTGATTGATGATATGAAATTTGAACAAACTTCCTGAAAAATTATATGCACATTAACGCAAGAGTGCTTTCTACAAAGTTATCCATCAGCTGTCAATATTGTACCATGTTCAAATTCAAATAGAAACTAATATATCTTCTGAATGAATAGAAACTTGGTAGAAAAATACCGTAATAATCTTTGACCTTAAAGGTGCAGTACATCATTTTAAATAAATATTAAATCTGAATAAATAGAAATTTGATAGAAAAATACTGTAATAATATTTTTTTTACGTAAAAGGTGCAGTACACCTTTTTTTTTAAATATTAAAAACAATAATAGTAATCTATTGACAAAATTTATTATGAATAATGACAACATGAAAACGGAACCTGACCCCAAAATTTCAATTTAATTGAATAGGGACATTAAGTCTCGTCGGGGTCAGTTCCGTTGACATCTGAATCGTGACATTTTCATGTGAAGTCATAATGGGATATCATCAATGTGTAGCGCATTTAGTTGTTTGACCGGTTTATGTCACCGGATATCTCGTATCAACTTACGGTCCCTATAGCTATCAAACTGATAAAGACAATAATAATGTTAGACTGTCCAGTGAAATTTCAGTAATGTGCACTCTTATTGAGGCACCAGCCGACATATTGGATCTAAGTCATATTTCAGGCTGCCAATAGTTTCAGCATCTGTTACAGGCATGATGCAATATGATAACGTAATTGCTTCTTGGAGGGGGATTAAAACCAAAGGATGAAATACGGAGGTCAGCATCTCTTGGGTAGCGGTAAAGTACTAATAAATCACTTCCATTCTCAGCTCCCTGGGGCGAGACGGCTCCTCAGATTTATTTAAAAACATTTGAAATTGGATCCTGGAGATCAGAAGAAACATTGAAAAAGAAATATGAAGTCAATGGAACCTTGCAGATATGCTGCATTCAGTACTACTTTCCAGATATGATGCATTCAGTACTACTTTCCAGATATGATGCATTCAATGGAACCTTGCAAATGCATTCAATAGATGCTCTTCAAGCTTATTTAAAAACTGTCTGAAATTGGATCTGGAGTGAGGGAAAAATGTGAAGTCAATGGAACCTTGCAGATATGATGAATGAAAATGGAACATTGTAGATAAGCTATATTCAATGGAACTTTGCAAATATGCTGCATTCAATGGAACTGGAACTGTCCAGACATGATGCAGATATGCGACATTCAATGGAATCTTGCAGATATGCGACATTCAATGGAATCTTGCAAATATGCTGCATTCAATGGAGTCTTGCAGATATGATGAATGAAAATGGTACCTTGTAGATATGCTACATTCAATGGAGTCTTGCAGATATGATGAATGAAAATGGAACCTTGCAGATATGCTACATTCAATGGAACCTTGCAGATATGCTACATTCAATGGAACCTTGCAGACATGCTACATTCAACAGGAATCTTACAGATGTGATGCAATCATTGAAATGTTTGCAGAGCTATTGCATTCACTGAAAGCCTGGCACAACTGCGGACACTGGAGCACAATGAGCAGGGTAGGTTCCGTGTGCAACCATTGGAACCTTCACAAACGTAACTCTGCACTCTGGTCAGGTTTTTGGAGTATCTGGCCATCTCACAGTAACAAACCGTGGCCACTCAAGCGCAATGGTGCGGGTATATTCAGTACTAAAGACGGGGGTTTTCTCGGGTAGGACGTACGTTCAACTTGGCCCAGTAATCTCGAGCTCATGCTGTTCTGCACGTGTTCCCTGTGTATATCCACATCACCTTTCCTCCCTTTGTAACCCAGCCACGTCCTCGGCGGTGTTCGTATCAAGCACAGCCGTATCTTATCGCATTCTAGGATCAACTCGCATGAGGCCTTTGTTTTTAATGTTCGAATTGTACGTCAAAACGATTTCATGTTCCCAGTTCTCCCCGGGCCCCACCTCCTACCCACCCAAAAGAAATAAAATATGCAACCCGGCTAGACTGTGCTGATCTATCTGTCGAATCGCATGTAAAACTACACTGTTGATCGTAATGAAATGTGCACCAACTCTGACCACTGGTAGGTCTTCGTATGTTCAAAACATGTGGCCATGATTTCTCTGGTTCTCAACTGCATATAACAACATTGGTGCCAGTCACAATAAGGAAACAGTCTATAGTTCCAAGAATCACCCCAACCCCTAATTCCCTCCCTCCCTACCTTCCATCCCGAGCAGGAATTTTATCTGGTATTAGCACACCTTGCTTGCACTTCCATCTATCAAGGCTGGTCTGCAGACAGCAGCTACAAATAGCCTCTGTTCTTTCTCTCCCCCAAATACCTCCTCCTCCCCCCCCCCTCCTCCCCCCACTACCACCACTCCCACAAATCCCCACCATCAACACCAGAATAAACTCTCACCTGATTCGGTCGAAAATTTCTAAAATTATCTAACCAAACTGCATCCAGGAAATTTTCTCGATGGCCCCCCTTAAAAAAAAACCTGCGCAATCTCTTGCTCAGAGCATCTGCAGGATCAAACCCCAGGATCAAACTTAGAACAGCCAGTTACCTGAACAACAGCCAGTTAACTGAACGTGGCTAAGCCGGTGAGACTAAACACTGGGAGCATCGTCTCGCAGGTACATGCCAAGATCCACCTTCAATGTCTCCCCACTGGCAATCTGACACGCAGGCGAGATAGACAACAGTTGTAAAACAAAATGTACATAGAGTTGTCCAGTGGCGATAACTGCTGTGTCGTGGCCAACACCAACTCTCAAAATGTGCCACTCCGTAGCTGGACAACCACCACCGGCCGGATTAAAGTTGCAGAAAAATTCTCAGAATTGTTTGTAATTATAAGATTAGAAGATGCACATCTGCAATTCCAAACTAGGTTTCTGAGAAAGAAAGAAAAAGTTTAATACAACAAATAAAAATGTAAACTAGGTTTCTGAGAAGAATTTCTTTTTTTAAATAAAAAATAAATAAAAAAATAATAGGAGTTATAACTGCTTTCAAGATTATTTTCTCTTATATCACAGATTGTCAGTTTATGAGAAGAGCAAACCTGCAATATCTGTAGCACTGACTGGTGCAGTACACCTGCGAGCACCGGCTGGTACTGACAGACCAAGGATAACAACTGAACTAAATTCTACTCCCATTAATAATAATCTTACAAGAAGTAAAGTCAAGGTAGAGATATGTTTCAATTAGGTAATATTGGAATAAATCCTAGATCAACATGGCATTTCAAAGTTAATTAATTATTTGAAATCTTACTTTGCCATGCCAAGAGTAAGTCATAAAGTATTTTTACATTACATAGTTAACGCATTTTACATAGTTATTCTTCATAAGAACTTCAAACAGGTTTACACAGCTTTCAGATGAATTTCTATTCTAAGTTTCATAATTTAATCCTAAAAGATCAAACCATCAACAGACTGACACACAAAGAAAAATCCAGATACAGTAAAATTCTTCATTTTTCAAATCCTTCATAACGAATCTTGAATGTTAGTCCTCTTAATCCTTCATGAACTAAAGCCGAAAACATGAATCAAAAACATATACGTCTCGCTGCCAAAAAGCCAGCATACCTATGGGGCCAGAGATCGGTTTTCCCAACAGGAAGTGGCAATATTTGGCTGGTGAAGAATAACTATTTTGCAAGTGTTGTTGAGTCACTTCTGGAGGATATAGCAGTTTACACTGACAACGCATGTCAGCACCACCACAAGCATCTTCCCTCACCGTCTTACTTTGTCTTAACGTCCTCTTTAAAAAAAAAAAATAACTTGTTTTCAAATCATCAAGATAGTTACTCCTACAGGAAGTACCAATCCGCAAATATCCTTCATTCACCGATAAATCTTAGAACTGGTTGCCACCACTAAAATGCCTGGCATTCCAAGCCTGTTCCGCTAAGGTGCTAACTCATCATAGCATCTCTGTATCTCACAGTGGCATGTAAAGAAAAAAATACATGCTATACTAGTCTTTATCGTTACAGTAAATTAATTCTGTCATGTACGGTATTTTCTTCAGTTAGTAATTCTGTCATGTACAATAGGGATGTCAATCATTCATTCTGTACGATATAATTATTTACATCATTTCGGACGTAAATGTTGTCATTTCAAATATGTACATCAATTAGTAATTCTGCCATGATTTAAATTGATTTTCCATTCTATCAAATAACGTATTTGCACCAAATAGCAGTAAAAATGCATATATAGTATTTCTGTAATGTGTTATATAAAACTCAATTAATATTTCAGTCCTGCATTATATTTAAATCAACTATTCTGTCATGTAAATTAACCAGTCATTCTGTCAACAGCAGTATTTATATCAATTACAAATAACTACCTGTACAATTTACAACAGAAGTCTGTAATTTACCCCGTCAATACTGCAGGTAACCCTAGAAGCCCAATACAGACTTTGACCTTGGTTAAAAGGCAGGCCAAGAACGGGAACAGTGTAACATTAGTAGTACAGAACTATGAACTCAGTCTGTCTGTTGAACCATTGTCAACCCCGGGAGACGGTTGAACAACCGACTGACGGCAGGTGAGACGGCACTATTCACAGAGTGACATCTGCCATTACCATCGTCCCTGGCGCCATGCCCACATAGCAGAGACTCTTCCACTGAATGGCACAAAAACATATTCATCTTTGTCTTAACGTGTTTCTAATCGCCGGCCATCATTTCTCGTCGTTTCCTCCCCTACGTGCACTAAACGAGTGGCGGACACTACAGCCGACACTACAGCAACAGCCGACACCACAGCAACAGCCGACACCACAGCAACAGCCAGTTCCTGCGCTAATCAGCCATTGTGAAAACTATGCGGTCTTGTTAAAACTTTGATTGAAGTTCTGTGTGCAAGGCATTCTTCCTGCATATGGAGTCCCGCACCGGCTAGCAAAGAAGTACAAACAAGAACCAGAAAACTCTTTTTTTTTTTCTCTCTCTCAATCTCTCTCCTATCTCAAGTGCAAAGGAAATAAACAGAAGCATCTTGCATTGGAACGTGCACACATTTCGTCTACCCAGTAACCTACATAAATATGTAATGTCATCATATATCAATGTACATTATGTGCATGCATAATGCACTACGAACTATTCCAACCTCAATTTTACCCAGATATAATGGTCGATTAACATCATTAAAAGGTAAAACATAAATTGTTCACAAACCAATTATTGGATGAAACATAATCAAATTTCACGATGAAAAAAAACCAGTACAAAACCATCACATTCAGGCTAGCACATTAATTAAAAACAAAAATGTCATCTTTCTCCTAAATTAATCAATTCCGGCACTACTAATAAATCTGGAGCTCGTTATTATCATCATCTTCGTATTTATTTATAACGACCATAAACATAGAGCTTGTATGTATACGTGTAACCTTGGAAATGGAAATTTTCCATCTGGCCGTCTCAGAAACATGTAACGCAGCGCGGCCAAGCTCGATACAAAAGAAGGGCACCGAAAGTAAACTAATACACACAGGAACATGTTTACCGAGTCAATTTCCATCGATCGGTTCCTCATTGGTTCTAAAAATAGTGCCTGCTCTTGTGGCGCCCGTATTCTCCAGAGCCCCGTGTTGACATGTGACCAAGTTTATTTGCCGCAGTGATACACTCCTCTGCCGTTCTATTTTATTCTCCAATTACCCTAAAAGAAAAAAGTTTATGGACACCACACATCCAGATTTGGCTGATTGCGGAAGTAACTTTATTTCACAGAAACCTGAAGAGTTTCTAGGAAGAGTAGAAATAATGCTTTCCTAATAATCAGGTATTGCCAATTACAGCGAACTGGTACAAAAATGTGTCTCATTTGCCTGCTAGATAAGAATATAAAATAATCAGATAAAGAAGGCATATGGATGAATAAAATTACGAGCAACTACGGTATGTTTGTAATGCTTACGACGAAAGAATCTTTTCAGTGAGTTTAACGTCGCTGCTGAAAGAATCTTTTCAGAAAGCAGCTATAAATCCCAATTTAAGCACACAAAAAAACAACTTTAAACAATAATAATATTTTAATAAGAATAGTACGATATATAGTAATATGAATGGTGTTAGCATTGGAAATAGGATCTGAAGATGCATACTTCCCAAGGAGTTGAGAATGCTTATTAGGTGTTGCAATTACCAGAGTAACATCAATTACTGCAGGGATCAAGCACTACATGTAGTATTTTCACCGGCTATTAATGGATATTATTATCATTAATACTTATCATCATACTGTCACGTTTAAACATGCTTTTCATAAATAAATAGTCATGAAGCCAAAGACTTTTAGAATGGCAGCATAATATTCACAATGTGTCAATCTAAAAAAAATACATTTGAAGCCCACATAGAACATAAATATGCAGGTATGTTATACAATGCTAATTTTAATCTTCCCATTAATTATTAAGGGCCTTTATAAGGTTGTACTATATGCCAACAAAGGTCAAATGGGATATATATAATAAGTTTGGCCCTGCTGTCTATGTGCATGCCATCTCTTTGAAGCCTAGCTACAGAAGTAACTGAAGAATTGCTCTCACTCAGTGTAAAAGTGCACATGTACATGTATAATAATATAACGTATTAATGTAGGCCATAATTCATATACTACATGTAATAGATTTTTCTATTCTACTATTACGACATTTTAGTTTCATAATTTTTCATTCAGCAAAGACAGTATTGTTTTTACCAACAACAACAAAAATAATAATATTAATTTTTATTCAATATTGGGTTTTTTTCTCTCAGCTTTTCTTTTTCAACATTTTTCAACATTCAACACTGTTGTTATTTTTGTCCATGTAACCTTTCAAGATGATTAGTCTCCAGCTAGTGCTGGTGCACTTGATACCCTTCTCCAGCAACATCGCATTAACCTTCATTGTGCTACAGTCAACATGAGATGCCCCAGCTGTAGAGCAGCGGCCTACAATAGCAAATTCAGGGGTTAACAGTGTATCTTCAGTACTGCACTGTCCTCATTCTTTTAACCATCTTTCTGCTGAAGTCAACTGGAGATACTCTGGCTGTAAAGCAGTGTCCTACGATGACAAATTCAGCAGAGGAACATGGGGGTTAACAGCGAATCTTCAGTACTACACTGTCCTCATTGTGAAGAGTGGTTGTATTCAGCTGGCATACACCGGTACATACATAGACCTACTCTGTCAACACAGGGTTGTCCGTGTGTAAACATTACCCTATCTATAGCTTCAGTGGATATTCACTGGTACAAGGTCGACATCACTATTACAAATAATCGGGATTAGCCGAGTTATTACAAACAGATGGAGAAAAAAATATTGAAATTGCTAACATGCATTTGGATTGATATCCGTCCTATATTTGGGTTGGAAATTAACTATGTCGCTTAAAGCTTTCTACCATATTCATTAAAACGTAATTTATGGCTTGTGCGTAGGGAAATAAATGTTTGCTTGCCCTGGATAATACTTGTAAATGAGCACTAGGTCATGGCAAAACGTTGTTTGCTTTTTTTATACAAAACAAATTGCTTCTAAAAGTGCACCTTGCCACTATAACAAATTTAAGAAGATGTCATAAATTGTAATCTTTGCTTGTTTGGTTGGGTTTATTTTTCTCCAGAATATAATCTAGGCAAAATAGTGTTCATATTTGCAACATCTTAGATTCTAATGACATTAATCAGACATATATCAGAATGTTACATGCAAAATTAAACTCCCCTATCATTACAACAAATTCACCTAAAGTTTACACAGCCAATATCTTGATAAGTTATAGAATTATTTTCACCGGCAATTGCAATACACCATAATTTTGGAAGCATAAGGACAATTATGAAATTAAGCCATCATTGGTCTGGATATTATGATAACAACAGGATGGTATGTTGAAAATATCTTAGAAAGCCATCAATCAGTACGAGAGTAACTGATATCAAAGCGTAACCCCTTCATTGTAGGGATATTAAATTAATCCTACAGCCTAAATAAAACCTGAGAAAATTTCTAAAATAGAACGGTCACGCATGACGTCAGCGTTGGTGTCACATAATAATAAAAAAAACACGTCCCAAACTGTCTGGAATACGTAATATACATTTACAATTCCATTATACGCGTTTCTAAACCCGCCATATAAACAACTGGTATAAATAAACACACACAAAAAACTTACATCACGACGTCTTTGCACTATTAACAAGTTTTTTCTTTCTACACTGACGAAATTGCTCGGTTGGGAAAAGGTATCGCGCCCGCTGTGTCAACAGCGATACTGGGTCACATCCCAACGACCCGATTGTCAACATAAAAGTAGTATTTCCCTGCTACTACCTATAAATAAACTATCAATCAAATCTCATTTCTGCGAGATTTGTGGGAGTCTGCCGAGTCGCTGTACCAGGGAACAGTAGAGTCAACAGTAGCTGCCCTGTTTGCTAGGAAAAGCTATGTATGTTCTCGAGTCGATTTAGGACTCTCGGCCTAAAGTGGAAGAAGGAAGAGAAGGAAAAAAAGGACAGCCTTGAAAAACAGTTGCTATCGATATGTTATCAGGATTTACCTGAAGTAGGCCTCCCACCTCCCCGTCTCTAACAGATAATTATTTCTTAGAAAGGAACAAAGAGATTATCGCTATCTCCTTTGAGATTACCTCGTGGAGCTATGAACAGGAGAGTGAGAGAAAAAAATCAGCATTCATATATAAAATCATTAAATAAACATTTCTTTTATTTTTTAATTGGTGTTTACACCCACTTTCAAGATTCTTCCACTGATATCAGTTTGTCAAGCTTATGGCCGCAGGAAACCTGCAACATCCATAGAGCTCAATGTTGCAGTAAACCTGTGAGCAGTGGCTGGTACTGACAGACCAAGGTGGAAAGTAAACTTTCGCAAACATTGATGATGGGGCCCACCAGAATTCAATTTTAACCTGTAGCCTTTGACTTCGAAGTACAACGTTCTACCATAGGGCTCTGACCTGTCCCCTGAATAATAATAGTAATAATAATAGTAATAAATATTTATGATGTGTCAGATCCATCACAAACCCTTGCCACAGCATGGTCAAATTATTATTATTATTAGAAGTAGTAGTATTACTATTATTATTATTATTATTATTACTATTATTATTACTATTATATCATTATTACTATTATTATTATGGTTATAGTTGTTAAAAAAATATGGAAATATTTGCTTTGAAACATGTTTAGATATTAAATATTGTTTGAAATACCCATAATCTAATCTAACAAAATCAGAACGTGGTATTATCTTCAGATATAATAATGTTTATCGTATTTTATTCTTCCAACATGATGGCGTCACTAGTCGCCCAATTCATCATCGATGCCAAAAATAAACCGGACAGAAATAGACATAATTAAATATACATAAATTAAATATGCCCAAAAGCCATTTCAAATGAAAACATGAATACAAAATACTGACATCATCATGCGGTCATTTAATACAATAATATTTTTTATTTTTGAAAACACTGTATTAGTTAATGCAAGCAATGTAATATTTATGACCGACATCATCAGGCGTATGTATAGTAAAAATTACAAGGTTGTTTCTATAACAACAACGGACGTCAAACAATGTCCCCCTCCTTCAACATGTTCAAATTGAGGATACGTCAGGTATGCACCATTGTGCCGCGTCAAAGAAAAATTGGAAATGTTGGGATTACTCTTCTAAGGAATCACATACAGGTCCGGTTTTCATTAAGCAAACACCGTGGAAACCAAACTGGCATATGTTAAGACTGGTCAAACATGTATTGTCTTTGAATGCGAGGAAATATTTCAATCATCCATCGGCTGTTTTGTGTGGTCGAGTTGTAGCGCAGTTTACCAGACAAACATGAGATGTTAATAATAGGTTTGTCCCAAGTCTGATTCTGATGTTTTGCTAGACAGTGTCAATGAATCGTGATAAATATAAATCTGAAATGAGCACGTCATAGATGTACATTCAAAATCTTTTTAACATACCCGGCAACTTTAAATATTGCTATAATAAATTTGGTCTTTCGTTTTAACAACATACTAAAAATCTTTCTAACTATATGTACTTGTACATTTTAATAGTTTTTAGTTTTAATATTACCATATCAAATAAGACTTTGATGGATGTATTTGTAGTAGTTCAGCAATGAGAAATGCAATATAATCATATACAGTAGTTCTGAAAAACTCAAATATAAACAAAATAAAAAACCTTTAAAAAGAAAATGGCACCTTCCTCAAAGCCAAACTATAAATATGACTACATTGCCTAATGTAAACTATTTTCATAAATCAGTCAAACTGCTTAGAATAGAACATTTTGCAGTAATATTATTAATCTTATTATTATTAATCTTAATACAGTCAGACCCCGCTATAATGTTCTCCATTAACACAGTTTCTCCGTTTAGCGGTCAACTTTTAACCAATACGGATTTCCTATTATATATACTTTAAATCTATGAATGATTGATCCGATGATCCGGTTGTTTGGTCAGATTTTAACAAAAACGGAAGTGTCCAGTATAACACGGTCTAACTGTATTAATATTATTAATTTTTTAAATGGCACAAAAATGGCATTTTCTTTCAAAGCCAAACTGACTACACTGCCTAAAGAAAACTATTTTCATAAATCATTCCTACTGCTTAGAACATTTCGCATTCATATTATTTTCAATCTCAGCCGAGTTCCTGCTGTACCTCCAATCTACTATTCCGCCGCCTCCATAAGCTACCAATTACCAGGATTCCTGACAACCCACTGTGGAGGTGTGACAGGCACCGCTATAAATAGAACCACTCCCAACTGTCATGTATCCTGTATGGCAATAATAACCGAAAGATAGAACTTCCGTTCTCCCTCCCCGCGAAATGAAATTAATTCGTCTCGAATAAAACACCATCTAAAAGAGGTACGGTGGTACTTACTCGCTGGAATCTCTTGCGAAATCGATTTCGCGCGATTATCCTAGAATAAAAATGTAATCTTGCTGGACAGAACTCTCTTCACCCGAGGGAAAATGTGCCACTGAAAAAACTTCACCCAAGGCAGACTGTGTATTTATAGAAAGTAAGTTGTACACTGTGTACACTGCCCGAAGCCTCGCCCGGTCTATTTGTGATACAAAGGGTGTGTGTGGGCTGTCCATTTCTGAATAGGGGGTGTATTGTACGCATAAATACATTACTAGGTGAGAACGCTGTACATGCCTGAGAGCTCAATCACAATACAGATTAGACTGCCAATAACATGCGTTATAAATAGATGAGAAATAGGAAGGTCACACAGCATAACATTTGCACATCAGTAAGCTGTATAGAAATTATCATATACGCGTGCTATAAATACATGTTCAGCAAGGCATTCACTTCTTATAGCTCTAGATAATGTCCAACTCTTGACAATGTTACCGACTTTGAAATAATATTATATAGTGCACTGTGTCACAATTCAACACACAATTCCTGCATTGCACTTCTGTTTTCATACATACAAGATATATTCTAATTATAGATAAATCACATAAATATAAGATATTATATTCTTAGTACAGTGTATAGATAAATTACATAAATATAAGAGATATTCTCATGTAAATCCGTTGATGTAAATTAGAATTGTATGTCCAAAATGATCTTAAATGATCTTAAAATGACAAATCAACTTGAATCCATAATCCAAATCAATGCCCCGATAATATGTACCCCAAAATATACTTTTACATATTATTCATAGTGTTAAACAAAGCATCAATGTTCAAGGAAAGCTCATTGAAGGTCAGAGACATAACACGATAAAATGTGCTGACAACAGACTAATATTGGTGATCATTGCAAGGTAATGACCGATAATTTTCATCCACTTTGTTACATTACCCAAATGGCATTCACAGTGGTTCGTGTTGAGAGGCCACGAATACCAACAAGGCTAAACGGGCCTAGGATGACAACACAACACAGGTCATAACACTAGGTCAGTATACAATTATTATTTGAGAGACCAATCAAACCAGATATATTCCTAGTCTAGTTTGTGTCACACCTTGTTCTCATCCGAATACTCCTATTCGAAATATCACCCTAGACCAGGAAGCCGTTCAGCAACACGTGTAGCAATACGTATTCATACTTTTCACTATGGGCCCAGTCATTTTCCTACTAACCCGTTCAAGATAGAATACAGGCAATACACTACGCACAATACTGGTATTCAATACGTATGCTCTGTTGAACGCGCCTCAGATAAGCAATTCTAAATTACTGGAGAACAAGGTCTCAGAGGATAAAGAATTTCAGCAGCTCATTTCACCAATCAAAATAATTAAAATATATAATTTACTTTCATCCTCTGAGACAATAGATAGTCTATTCCTGATCATCAATAACCAAATTAACAATCCAAAATCAAAGCACAACACATTTTATGGCAAGAAGGGATTGTACACATTGTGTTCACTTTTTGCAAAGTCAATAATCCCACAGAAGAATTAACAAATCTTCCAGCTGGTGTAGTGAAGACTAAACACGCATCTCAACTATATAACATATTACTTCAACTGCTTATTTGAACACCATCCTCCAGGCTTTATAAAATACAGCCGCCATGTTTGTCCATTGGAAATGTGTCGATTATTTTTCACGAATGTACAGTTTCTGTTTATTATT
>JAUTBX010117636.1:0-11545 GCA_032361465.1 Lepetodrilus tevnianus | reverse complement strand
TTAAATAGAAGCCTGACATGAATAAAGGCCTGCAATTAATAAAGGCCTGCCTTGAATAGAAGCCTATCTAGAACAGACGCCTATCTTGAATAGAAGCCTGCAATGAATAAAGGCCTGCAATGAATAAAGGCCTGCCTTGAATAGAAGCCTATCTAGAACAGACGCCTATCTTGAATAGAAGCCTGCAATTAATAAAAGCCTGCAATGAATAAAGGCCTGCCTTGAATAGAAGCCTATCTAGAACAGAAGCCTATCTTAAATAGAAGCCTGACATGAATAAAGGCCTGCAATTAATAAAGGCCTGCCTTGAATAGAAGCCTATCTAGAACAGACGCCTATCTTGAATAGAAGCCTGCAATGAATAAAGGCCTGCAATGAATAAAGGCCTGCCTTGAATAGAAGCCTATCTAGAACAGAAGCCTATCTTAAATAGAAGCCTGACATGAATAAAGGCCTGCAATTAATAAAGGCCTGCCTTGAATAGAAGCCTATCTAGAACAGAAGCCAATCTTGAATAGACCCATGAATGATTTGCATTTACACCCAAGGTGTGTTAATAGATTTTTGACGTGATCAGTTTAACCCTCTCCATGCTGAAGGCAACCGGAGATGCCCTAAAGGGCTGTACCTGAGCCTAATCCAACAGGGATAGGGTTAATATTAAGACATCAGTTTGTTTCATGCTTGTCTATGGCATGAACAAATTAGTGAAGTTTTCATTTCAAGGCAAAAGCTTGTGGCAACATTTTGTTGAAACAACTAGAAGCCTGCCTGGGATAGAAGCATATATGAATAGAAGTGGACATTAATAGACGTGAAAATAAATTAATAAAATCCTGGTCTTCTATTGAAGGATTTACAGTAGTAATTGTAATTAATCACAATATTTAGGGTTTACTATTACCATGTTACATATTACTTACCCGAGAGGGTAGCTGACTGCTGTCATTACCATGTGCGTTTACCACAATCTAATTTTGTTTACACACATTATTTTTCTATCATATTATTTCATGATCATGTATATTATTCCATTAAGACCTGGCACCTGTTCCACTGAAGTATCTTAGTGCCACGAGAGTCGGAACTCGTATGTTCACATGGAAGTGCGGCTCTCGTAGCGATATGATTGTTCTGTGGAATTAAAACCTGGCCTCATAAATTACATCACTGATGCTGTCATGATTATAATTTATATTTATGAATCCATTGTTCGTTCATGGTATGTCAGTCCTGATGTTTGCAGGTTTACTGTAAATTACTGTAAAAACTAAGTGCTACATGTGTTGCAGGTTTCTTGCTGTCTTAAACATACAAGTCGCATACGAGTGAAATAATACTGAAAAGCATATCTACGCACTATCTAAAATATGTTTTAATTTTACTATATGAAATGTTGAGTATTCACCAATATTGCCTTAACTGGTGAAAATCAAATCGATTTTGAATATACATTGTAACTTTTGGTGAAGATCAAAGGGGCCGCCTATATTGTATCAGATGGATAGTAGGTTGTCAAAACATTGTCGCATTGTAAAGAAAAAGGCCCACTTTTTCAGCCTTTATTGAGGATTTACAATTGAAATGTAATGGAATTTCTGTGATACAATATTTTATTGATGTTTACACTCTTCAATCATGTTATAAAAGAAATAAAGTATGCTTGTCAATCATGTTCTGTATTGTTATATAATGTAGTTTTGCCCTGAACATGGACACCGACTCGGATGAAGATAAGACTGGTCTGATAGTGTCAGTCACTGTGACTTTGTGTGGAAACTGTCTACAGTATTTAACACCATCATGATAATACTTTACATTGGTTATGACCGTAGTGCTATCACCTGCATGCAGATAATGTGACGACCCTGGCGTCTGCATAAAGCGAGTCTTAAAGATCCGTGTTTGTGCCAAATCCAGTTAAGTTATCCATTTTCGGTTTAGACCCACTTTCAAGACTTATTTCACTGACATACATATTTTGCCCTGCTTGAACTAGGGTGGATTTCCACAGGATAACTTGTTGTAATTAGAACAGGGATACATACCGTACCCATTCAGACACATTATTATCCAACTCCAAGATGAACAGTTTTTGCATTACCCCTTTAATCTTCTTCATGCTGGAGACAACTGAAGATGCCAAATGGAGCAGTGTTTGTCTAATGCTACGTGCCAAGCAGGGGAACAACAACTATCATTTGACATCATTAGCTATGATGTGGCCATGCCTCAAAGGCAGATGCTCAAACCACTATACCACCGAGGTTTGATGACAGGAATATGATGTAATGAACTAGGGAGCGATTTAATTTCACCATAGGACAATGTTGTAAATAGAAATCTAAATGGTATACAGAGATAAGTTTTTATTTAATAGTAAAACATATCTTATACTTTACCAAAAGGTCAAGTATAAACATATACACAGCATTTAAATCATAACAATTGTTCCCATTACCTCAGTCGTATGCCCCAAAATAGTCATTGTCAAAGATCCTTCATGGCAATTTTTTCGATTAATTATTTTTTACATTGTGCTAATTATTTTCAAAAATTGTCAAAAATCATTAAAAATAGAATTAATTGCCAAGAACCATCTTTGACAAGGACTAGCTCAAACATTGGCAGGTCCAAGATTTGGTAAACCATATAAAAGGTATAGGGTGGAGATTATGCCACAAGAGGCAACGTGGTCTGCAAGGCTTAAAAAAACTACCGGTAATGAAATGTAAGTTAAGAAAAATGCAACCTCTGGGATATCATATGGTTATATAGCTGCACAACCAGTGCTGTGTTCAAACAACTTTTCACTGCAGTGTTGCGTAGATTCACGGAAATACTACTCTTATTCACCCTACTACTCGGTTGTTGTTTTTTTTCCGTTGGTTTAGAGCCACTTTCAAGATTGTTTTGCTTATATCACAGCATTGTCAGTTTTAGGACAGGAGGAAACCTGCAACATCCGTAGCACTGAATGTTGCAGTAAACCTGCGAGCAACGGCTGGTACTGACAGACCAAGGATGGTAACTACATTGCCATGCTACAGTCACCGCATCCCATCATTATCATGTCAGAAAGGTAACTTTCACAAACATTGATGATGGGCTCCAAAATGCCTACAACATTATAAGTTTAATATACACTGAAAAAACCCACAGTGAACATCGCACTCTCAGCTGTCTCCAATATCTTTTATTTACAAGGACAATTTAACTAGAATATGTATTACTATACTGTTCAAATCTCCTGCAGTTTTTTCATAGTGTAAACAAAATAAAGGCAGAAAATGGATTGTATGCAGCCTATATGACTTTCCGAGAAGTGTTGTTACCTCCCCTGAAATTTTTCGATTGAATGAAAATTGAATTCTCTCCCTTGCCGTTCCCTAGTAAATCTCGGCAATATGGATGCCAACAGTGTTAAATCAACCGATTTTAAACATGATTTTTAGAAAATGTACGTATTAGAGCTGGCTAATTATTTTTGGGTAAAAACAAGACATCAGACAAAAAATCTCTGTATTCTCCTCTAGCAAAAGGTGCTCAAATACTTGGTAGTATGCGAACAAGCAAGACAGCCAGTTGCCTACTAAACAAGAGGCTAGACTTCCAAGTTCCAAGAAAAGGAGGTATTCAAGAGAAGTAACTTGTGCGCAACTAGACTTCGGAAAGTCCTATAGTAGAAATCCACTTTGATCTTGTTTAAAAAAATACTTTTGGAAGATGTGTAGTGTATTAAAGTAGTCAACTATGAACACAGACCTGGCTGAACAACCGTTTCACAACGCAATAATGCCATTGTTCATCACCTTGGTTGGTTATAAATATATTTAAATGCAATCAATTCTCGTCCCACATATTCAATGATACATTCTCCTCAGCAATATCACTGGTAGCGTCAACACATTCAATAACCTATTTAAGAATAACAATGGTAAGTTACTATCAAATCTAACAAACCATGAGTAAAAAACACCAAAATACAACCAGCCATTAATTTGCTGCCTATAGTATAAAGCTCTTGATAAATATAATGAATCCAGGATACGTAGACATTCTCTAAATTATTTATGCTAACAGAATGCACCAACAAGAAACAGAAAAATTACTATGAAGACCAGTTGTCCATCTAGTAGTATACATATCACATACAGTGACATCTCGTTGAGTCACACAAAGTCGAGAGTCAAATCAAGTCAACAGTCACATCAAAGCAAGGTTGTTTCGGTACCGTATGGATTATCTGGTTAAATATAATTAACAACTTTGAAGTCATCTTCCTCGTTCACTCATTTCTACCTTCACTAGCTGATAACTTCCAAGTATCCCTCGATAAATACACACAGATGTGCAGCGATCTAGCCCACAGGCATATCAGCATCTACATAGTCCTGCTAGCTTCCTATCACAATCTTCGATATGATTTCCTTTCTGTCTTTGGGTGGTGTTTGAAAGTAAGACTTCTGTTCTTCGGAATACCGGGACACGACTGGGATGATGTCCCTGTAGGTCCAGTCCTGCCAGTTGTTGTTGAATCGGTTCAAGAGTTCTATTCGTAACTCGGACGTCGGCACAACATCAGGTGGCAGCTTTTTGGGCAGGTCGGGATGCAGAGCATTCTTGAATATGATAACGCCCCTAAGTCCAAACCAGCCGCCATACTTTGGATGAACGCTTACACCAAATCTTTTCTGAAATAAAAAATAAAAATTAATAATTGAATGAATGAATTATTGTTTTACGTCAAAGCGGGAATCTTTCACCCATAGATGACGACAAATTAATAATTAGAACATGATAAAATAAATTACTGAGTACTGTTAAATGTGAGTGAGTGATTTATGGAATTTAACGTTGCTGCAGGAAACTTTCATTAGTGACGACTGTTAAATGTATTTATTAATACTGAATAAATATGACAACCTTGGATACAAGATAAATATATTTTCTAAAGAGTATTCTATAAAAAATAAATATTTGGAAATGGGTATAGACTAGAGTCGCTTTCAAGATTCTTTAACTTATATCGAAACTTGTCAGTTTAGGGCAGATGGAAACTCCAATTAAGGGGGAGAGAAAAACAGTATGATGTCCCTATTAAAATTTGAGTAGTATTAACCTTCTCCCTGCTGAAGGCAACCAGAGATGCCCTAAATAGCAGTGGCAATGTCTAATCCAGCAGAGAGAGGGTTAAATACATACCTTGTCTCCCCATGGGTGGTTGTCGACGTCAGATTTCTGATAGTAATACGAAGCTCCAGCTACATGCCCCGCAGTCTGAACCAACACTTTAGGACGGCGACTAGGGAGCAGCTCAAAGTCATGGATCGTTTCAATTTCTTCCTCTGGGAATGCCTGGGAAAATAAAAAGTCTTTAGAACAAGAACAAGAACTAAAGAACCTCTGCAATCAAGGGAGACAATTTATAAATCATACAACATACAAATATGTGTCCAGAAATTGGATGTTGTGGTATCTAGCATAAATTGCGATATAGAACAAGTAAAATTGTCCATTTTGTGGATTAATTGAAGGCATAAATGAAGCATTGTTTACATCTACTTGAATCTGCATGCTACACATCATATGCAGACAATAATAAAATGTATAGTATTGGCAAAATATTAATGACAAATGAAAAGAAAATATACACTACAAACAGTATTTATACATGTTACCGGTATATGCAAACAGTGTACTGAACAAATATTATATGACGATCAGAATTGACCATTGAGAAATATATGGCCAATTCTGACCAATTTCCTAACAACTAAAAATTGGCATTTGGGTTGACTCTTCCCAGAATTATAATTTATAAAACATGTCTTTTATGACAAGTCTAAATTACAAATTCAATGCTAACAAACCTCTTTTATGAGATCGAAGTGATGTATCATACATTCGTCAATAGGATCACGCACTCCTCGACAGCACTGGCATGCTATGAACGGTTTGAACGCTTTGTCAAACATCTCCGGCGTGCTGATGACGATGAAGGCCAGGGTGTCATCGGGGTACGATAATCGGAACGCCTTCTGGACTTGGTCATTGTACCAACCAATCTGAGAAGGAAATATCACTTGGTATTAGGGGTGTAACAATCTATGGTTCAGCTATCAAGATATATATCGCAATTGTCAATATTTATACTAGCAACTGTATACACCTCATAGCTGAATGCGCGTGCAGATTTTGACATGAACAATTTCCGCCCGTCTTTAACGGACCATTTAATGTTATCATCACCAAACGAGACACTTTTTACCATTGATTTTGAATGATATGATACCCTGACACTGGCGGAAATAGGTGCACGGCGGAAATGGGGTACGTCCGGTGTTATCAAATATGTTGGAAAATGCACAACAGGCTAGCAGATTATTAGCTGACCAGATGCTCTGCCCATGTGTGACTTTACACGGCAAGCAATGTGAAGTTACCGATACACTGCATGCTATTTTAATTTAAATACAAAATTGACACTCGTCACTGTTCGAAAATAGGTGTCGTCCTGTTTATTTTGTGTAATACAGAGTAAAATACATTGAAAATGTACATAATTTTATAGAGAATAAATTATTGGATTTGTACTGATATTAACCGCATTTTCTTACTTTGAAAGGATGTGTTTCAAAACCGGCTTGATACAAAATACTGTACACTTTGGATTCGATCACATTCATGCTTTCACCATGTGAAGGGCAAATAACTCTCATTTCACTACTAGAATGCATACCACGAGAAACCTTTTCCGACTGATATTTGCTTGAAAGTTTATATGATCATCATTTGAAAAATATTATTATATGATCATGAAAGTTTATATGATGATGATCGTATTGAAAATATAGCAAATCTACACTGGGAAACGAATATACCATCTAGATAAGATTAGATATAATGTATTGTATAGGCTATGTAATTAATTTTCAGTTTTTACTTAATTATGCATAAATCTTCCCTTTATTAAATCATAAATATTAAGTTATTGATATTACGTGCATAATACTGAATACAATATGTCTATGACAATTACTGGTTATAACTGTTAGAGGCGTGAATAAAGTCCAATCTAACTTTTCTAACCAAATATATAACGTACTGAGTCGTGTTTATTATCTACTGTAAATACCAATCAGAGGACTCTGAATAATTATAATAAAATAGTATTCCATTATATAATATTTAGTAATCCTATAAGGGACCTACTGACAAAATTGATCTCATACATGGCTAGCATTACAACTTACAAGTATAAGTCAGTCAAAACTGTAATTTAATTTACAACCAAAAGAAAACATCAACATTAATAAAACAGTAAACACGTCCAATGAATATTCAAAAAGACCTACTACCTATTCACATACATTTCATATCGCCATTTTTACAATAATGGGTTCCAAGTATGTTAACTTCATTTGATATCCAAAATTACCCTAAATTTGCATATGTTTTATTGTACTCTGAAATATTTAGTAAGGATAGAGCGCTGAAAGTTGGCCTACAGTTAAATATGACTATTCTGCATAGCCAAAATGGAAAAAGACAGGTTTTGACCAAAATAAAGTTAATTGAGGTACTCAAAACTATTATTTTTCTTAAATAGTTGTACTCTGGTAACAGTACATGTATATATCTTAACTATGGCATACAAAATAATATCCTGTTTACAATGTTGCCAGATACATATTTGGAAGGTTACGGGCACTACAGTTACGGACAGTCACACTACCCAAACGACAAGGCTTATTTACAATAATGGATTTTTCTCTGTTATGCTGCCCTATAATCAAATGTTGTTGTACAATAAAGCTAAACTTAATTTGTACCTCTGCATAATGTATAGCTTCAAGTGTGTGCCAACCTTTAAGCCTCTATCTTTACTGGATATTTGACAGTGCACTAATTTTGGACGTTATGGATTTCCATTTCAATTTTCACATAAAGCAATCCTAATTTATGAAAACGTATTTTATAGGTATTTATTTTATAACCACTGACTCTGTGGCAGATTCGTTTCTCTTTTAAGGATACCATACTTCATAAAGATTGATCAGCTAGTTAAAAAAGTCATTGCTACTTGCGTAAAAGCTCTTATTAAAATTAAACAATTTGAATCCGAATTGAATATTCAATAATGATTTGAAGATAATTATACAATGTCATTTACATGATAACTTAAAATAAAAACTATTTAGGCCTACATATAAAATACATCTGAATAATAATTATATTTTTATGAGGTTATGTAGATACTTTTAATAGCCTACGTAGATACCAGCTGGCTACATGTACGTCGGACATACGCTACTCATGTAAATATGTTTAGGCTACACATAAACTACTATCGATGTAATATTTTTTTTAAGGATTTTAAATTTTAAATAAAGTCTACACTACAAAGTGCATGTAGTCTACTCAATGGGTTCAGTATAAATATTTATATAATATTTATATAAAGTTATGAAGGCCTAGAGGGCCTATAATTATGCATGATGCCTATGCAAGACATACCAAATGCGGCTGCCATATAATATCACTTATAATTAAGTATGTGTGCAAACAGCATATACTAGTACATGCAATCCACATTATCATAAATATATCAATACATCTATTTCCTTGAAATACCACAAAATGTATCGGAAAAGATTTATCTTTCTTTACTCAAGCAGGAATAGAAGCCTCATTATTTTCAACGTGGCATTACCTGAGAAATGTTGTCAACATTTTTCGTAATCAGAACAATATTTCACTCATTACATGACATATTCTTAAACTGTTATATCATAAAATGATATTTACTTGGTAAAATTGTTTACAAACAAGGCAAAAAGAGACTATATTCATATATTTAGTCCGCGAGTGAGATTCATCTCGCCAAGAAAATGGCGGACGAATGTGATTCCGTGTGCTTGTGTTGTTATCTATAACGGTTATTCTTTACATAACTGCATGAGTTGACACTGCTTCTGAATTTATTCGGGTACTACATATATTTATTTCACACGTGATACATGTTTTGTTGTAAAGGAGCATTTGAAAATGAATCTATGAAGCATAAAACTAGCCAACCCTTCAAAATCAAAACAGCAATTTGTATCTTTAATTAATGTTATTTAATTAAGTAATGGACCAATATGTGTATTATTTCATAAAAATGCGAATAAAATATGTCTATCATTGATTGTAAGTATTTCCATATATCTTGCTGTTGTAGGTTGTGTGCTATGAGCTATTGAAATGAGGTACACAAGCACAATTGTCTGTCGGCCCAGGCGATCAGCTGTGAACGCCAGTGCGAGTTGGGTGTCTTCTCCGACGTCCGCGCGTTGTGCATATTAGCTGGGGGAAGGCTCCGTCGATTTCATTCCCGATTTCTCAGCGGCGGTGTTGTGTTGTATATTACGAACAGTTGCGTCTAAAACATCATCAAATATGCCAGAATCTGCCCCAACCAAAAAGGCCCCTAAGAAGTCCGTCGACAAGAAACCGCTTTCACACCCTATGTACAATGAAATGATCAAGGATGCTATCGCTGACATGAAGGAGAGAGGCGGCTCATCTCGTCATGCTATTCTCAAGTACATTTGTAAAAACTTTAATGTGAACAAGAATGAGAGAACTGTGAACAGCCACCTGAAGTTGTCACTTCGTGCCTGTGTCAAGAATGGCAGTCTCAAGCAGTCAAAGGGAACTGGAGCTTCCGGCTCCTTCAAACTGGGAGACAAAGTTACTGGTACCAAGAAACCAAAGGCAAAGAAAGTTGTCACGGCTGCCAAACCTAAAGCAGCCAAACCCAAGGCAGCCAAGTTAAAGGCAGACAAGCCTAAAGCATCGCCTAAGGCCAAGAAAGCAAAGTCTCCTAAGAAGAAGCCAGTTAAGAAGTCTCCTAAGAAGACAGTTGCCAAGCCTAAAGCTATTAAGAAAAAGTCCCCGGTAAAGAAGGCATCAAAACCCAAGAAGGCAAAGTCTCCCAAAAAGAAAGCAGCTGCCAAGAAATGAGATGATTTGACATTCATTGTTAGACCATTGCCTGTCCGGAAGATGTTTTCTTCTGCGTGTACCGACTGTTTGGGCTCGCCCCATGTCTGGATGTGTTGAGAATTTTGGTTGTCTTTGAAGATCATTGACTTTCATCATTGGACATAAATTATGTCGTTGTTATCACCAGAGAATGGTGATTGAGCATCCCCATTTGACTGATATCATCTTTCATATATCACCATTATTGTGTGTTTATAAGATTGCAATGGACTTGCATACAGTACCATTATACTGAACTTTACAGATGATACATTACCATTTGTGGTATACATTGTTTACTGACCTGTTGAATCTGTTGCATTTTTATGTACATATTGTATACATGTGACATATTGCTTGTCATTTTGATATAAAATATTGAACACTTTATTTTGTTGTCTGATATTCAAGGTACTCTTGTCACAATAGCGGCTGAAAGTCTGTCATGGAATTTCGAAGGATATCTTGTAAAACTAGGAATTCCAGTGATAGCTAAACAGACGTCCGGGCCTGGAGTTGATGAAAACTTCAGATCAAATCTTAATACGACGTTGCAAAGAATCGTATCCTTAAATTTCTGTTTGATTCAGATATGAATTATATTGTTCAGCATGGTTCACGGGTAAGAAATCTGGATGCAACGTAAGGTACGTAAAAAAGACCTCTGCCATGCACATTTCCCCTATACTACACGCTTATCACCAAAACAAGGCAAAATCGGTAATCTGGGCACGTAGAAAAATAGACTTGCAGCTCCTATAAGGTGCACAAAGCTGAGACAAATTATGCTCTAAATCCATGCTTGGAAGCATACTCAATATGAATCTGGTATTGAGTAGGGGTGCCACCATGATTTGCCTATCTTGCGATACAATACCAGACTCACAATCTGTATAGGAGACGAAAGCTATATTTATCGACTATCGATAATACCGGTATTAACTTCTGGGGAATGGGAAGTATAGTAAATGCATTGCCAAAACTTCTACTCTAATTAATCAACTGGTTATGTTGGTATATTTTAAGTGTAATTTAGAGATACATTCCACTATATTTATGTTTCCATCCGATATTAGGTAGCGGAATACAATAAATAGCCTTTTTTTGTACGACAAAATGTACCAGCAACCTATTTGAACATGAAATTACAGTACTCAATAAACTTTGCGCAGATGTCTGAGAAGACACCCCCTGTATGCTGGTTCAGCTCTTGCCCTGGCCAGAAGAAACAAGCCCACCACTAGTGATGCCCACTATTGCAATTCAATTTGAAAGAACTTTGGGAATATTTTCAGTAATCATGTTAGGCCTTTTATTTTTTATGATTTGGTTCACGGATCCGCCGACTCCATTTTTACGAAAATTGAAAAAAAAAAAGTGTTTTTTTTTAAAAACTTGTTTTTAAATTGTTTTAATTTTGTTTTTACATTTCTTATCATTTATGTTCCTTCATGTGAATACCAAGATGATCTATAGCTGAAGGGTTGTGTTCATTCAGAGTGGTCAGGTGATT
>JAUTBX010117614.1:0-11546 GCA_032361465.1 Lepetodrilus tevnianus | reverse complement strand
GCATCTATTTATTATTCAGAATCTATGACACTAAATTCGGAACGCAGGAAAGTTTCAAATTAACAATTGATACCTTAATGAACTGGACGACGTACAGTATAGTATGTCTATGTGTAGACTATACATACAAGCGCTAGTACAGGTATATTCTATTAGTGCAAAACGCGATAATATAGTCAGTGTCGCCAATGCACATATAAATCATAGTCGACAATTTGATGTAATTTGATGAATTGGTCCACTTGGAAAAATGGCAACTTCTCAATTGAGAAAATATTCCTTAAATTAATTCTTTGTTCGTTTCCGATGATGAAGTATAGTATAGCGGAAACGGACGTATTAGGCCTACTGTATAGAGAGGGAGAAAAGCCGTATCTTCCTCTTAGCAAGGTAGTGAACAAAATACTGTTGTCTTATGTTATGCCTGCTGTCCGGAATACGGTGTTCATGCGCAATTGGGAAACCAATTTGGCCAGTGCTTTTTCAATAATGAAGAATTTGATTGAACTACCTCCCATATGTCTGGACCGTGTACGATGCGAACCGAACAAACACGTCTTGTTTCATTTGTAAAATATAAACTTCAACTGATACTTAAATTTCCCCGGAGATCGTATGCATGCACAAAGACAGACAAACCAAATATACTTTCGTTATTTTCCGTATTGTAATTCAAAATAGTTGTCACGCTGTGTCATTTTCACTGAAGATTATTTCCTATGGCCTTGTGCTAATTCGTTTTACCTAGTCTACTGTTTCCATTAGCATTCTTACCTAATTAGTCTACAGGTGATTAGACTCTCGTTTGGGAGACACGATGACAAAACTTATCAAATGTGTTGGAGCTTGTGTCTTGTCGCGCTTTGTAATTCACCAGGGGAGATAATCTAAGACGCATGACCTTTACTTCCGGGATTTCCAGAGAGACATGGTGAGTTTCAAATCATGCCGGAACTTCAAACACTTGTCTTTTCACACCTGCTAACATTGGTCCGTATTCAACGGCATTCAAACATTCCTTATAATTATGGTCTGTCTTGAGAACGCCTCCCTCGAGATAACGTATCTGTCACAAACGTATGCGATGTTGTCGGGAGGTGTCACATGGCTACAAAAAGTAAGCCCTATAGAGTCTTATATTAAGGCGTCGATAAAAGAAACCTATCCTTTGCATTAATTCTTTTGCTGACCATGCAGTATTTCAATATACTAGTCTGGTTATACTGAATTGTAGGATTGTAATATTAATTCGTATGATGTAGGCTGTAGCCTACATTCGGAATTTTCGAGATGGAAACCGATATTGTAGGCTAAATACCATTAGTAGTTTTTGTTAAGCATCCTACTCACATAAACCGAGACATAACCTTTTCCAAAAACTGTTGTCAAAATCAGTCATACATATTCCGTAGTGCTCTCTCATATCCCTTCTCGACTCCCTGGAGAGTATACAATAACAATATTAAGACAAGCAACACCACCAAAAGAAAGCACAAGTACAGATGGGTCGATTTTGCTGTTTACCATCGAGTCAATCCTCGTCGAAACACAGACCATAATGCCTACTTATACCATCCGTCAAATATTACAATGGTATGGTTTCAATGGTATAAGCAGGAAGGTAACAAATGGGAGACGATCAGTAGGCATAATGGCCGGCGTTTCGAGGATGCATCGAGCCCTATACTCATTGACCAATCAAAAGCTACTTCTCTCGGCGTATGTAAGGAGTCACTGAGCCTGCATTCTCGATGATGGGCTTCGCTTTGCGTATATAATTTTTGAAATCATCCATCTTGGTCAGTGTTGCTGTCAACAAGTCCGATATACGATTCCTGGATGTCTCCACAGACGACTTCAAGACTATCATGTTCAGAAGGAACTCACACCAGTCCACGACAGCAACGTTGACAACTTTTGTCTGGGGAGCTTTAAGAGTAAATTAAAGGTTGAGGTCTGATTTACAAAACGATACCTTATCAGTAGTTATCGATTCAAACATATCGATACAAGTGGAATATGATACATCGATTAAGCCAAGAAATCATCATCAACAGTTAATATGAGAGTTTTATATATTTACTTTTGAAAATGTAATTAAATTATATATTAATCATTTAAAAAGTATCAGTGTTTATATAAATTATGTATACATTGGAAAGAGTAATTCTAAGACGATATATTATATTATATTATGTTTTTTTTTTATCAAATTCAAATAATAGCATGGACATGCTATGACTATCACATTATGGGTAGTACAGATGGATTCTATGAACCATCTAACATCTAAAATAATGTCTTGGCGGCATAAACATGTAACTGGACACCGATGCCTTCAGACCTCGTCTCAAGATCAGTTGTGGCATTTGCTCCTGGGGGATATTTGGTCATTCATCAAGAAGGGTTCCATTCTGTGGGGACCAAGCACACGTTTTTCTGGCAAGCGACGAGAATATATAAGGGACGGGCTAAACCCATATCGTTGATACATTATGGTCCATCGTTCATAATCTTGGTCATCCGCTACAATGATCATATAGCACTACGATAGACGTAACTCCTATGTCACTCTGTATGATAGTTCTTATGAAGATAGCCATGAAGGCATATACATTTATATTAGAATTAGTATATATAGAGGGGTAGAATCCGTAGCAACTACGTATATGTCGTATGGTAATAACCCTTGAACCAAGGCTGGGACGCAAGCATGAACAAAAGTGTCGCTTCAAATATATTCTGACATACGCTCAACATCGATGTTGAGCGTATGTCAGTAATATTTGGAGCTATACTTTCGATCTAATTTGAATTAGATTGGCATGCATGAACGTAAATGTAAAATCGCGCTTTAAAAAAATGAACGTGAAGAGAAGAAAAGTAATTTGATATATATACACTGTACTAGTAATATATAATGATGACGATGATGATTAGATAACCGATTATATAAATAGTTTCCTAAACTCTCGTCAAATTTGCTTCATTACTTACTCATTATTTAATTATATTTATAATTATAATTAGGAATGTTCGAATGTACTCTAAATTCAGGCGAATACTGTCATAGACAGATTCGTTTACAGTTACATTTTCAATAATCAAATTACGAGTCCAATTTGAATGAAACCACACACAGAAGACGTGTATATTCGCTATATCTATTCCGTATGATAGGTATACAACTGAGGTATCGGTATTATTATATATAGTAATGTCTGTGATATATACCTGCGTAATTACTGAGTCAGACACGTCATTGTTTTCAAGAAAGAGTGAGAGGGAGAGAGAGAGGGAGAGAGAAAGAGAGAGAGAGAGAGAGAGAGAGAGAGGGAGAGGGAGAGAGAGAGAGAAAGAGAGGGGGGTATTATAAAATGTAGTATTGGATACTAGTATTCGATATTGGCATGCATCATTTGTATCATCACCATCAATTTATACAGTATATGCTTTGGCCTGAATTATATTTAACACGTGAGAATACTTTTATAATACTAGTAACTTATTTGAAGTTTTTAATAATGATTAAAGTCCCTACTATACATTTCCGCTTATTAGGCCTACATTTGGTATTCGCACTAGTCCTACTCATTTCAAAATATTTTTTTAAATGTATAAATAAATACTGATTCAATATTTTCAGTGCTAAAACATTACATTCCAATTTCCAGAATGTTCACAAATCTGAATTCGATATCGCAGTTTTAAAAGATTTGCTATTATAGGTTATTTCATCAAAGATTCATGCATTCCAAGACACTTGACAAGGGAGACAACACCTATTAAGCACCAGAACGTATCTAATTACATCTTATCGCCGCGGGTTCGAATCTCAAACGGACCTAGCCTCTGGTCATGCTTTCCACCTGCGTGTTCTTTTTACATCTTTTTCTTTCATCTCACATGTAATAGTAAACCACTGTACAAACGTCAGGGCACGCTCTGCCCATTAAGATTGCGTTCTGTGTCACTGATCATGAATTGGGGGGTTACTTCAAGGAGCTTGTGGTTTTATTCTTGGCACTACTTATATAAATCATTGGTCAGTTCGGCAGGGTAGTGGGTGTGTCCAGGGTATGTCCGTCCTCGCGATAGGTTGGACTGGTCCCCTAAAGGGTGTGGAACTCTCCCCTCCCATAGGACCGGAAGACGCAAAAGGACGGACAGAGCTCTCGCCGTTTAAGAGGTGTAAAATCAAAATAGTTTTTTGTTTGTTTGATAAGGCTATCGAGGTCACCGACTCCCCTGACCACCTGCCCATGCTGTACGGACACCCGGCCGGCCAGCTACAGACCGTTTTATCGCACATTGACAATACCAGTGCTATAATAATACGATAGCATTCTGTTATAACATGTGACAGTTACTGTATAATGAATTCAAATTAACGAGGTTTTTTCCCCCTCTTATCTCCTAATAGTGTTTTAAGCTATGCAAACCTACAGCTGTTGCGTTTATCGGTAAGAATACGATACTAAAGTGTGTTTTTTAAACCACTAAATTATACTTTTATTTGATAATGTTGCGTGGGTTTATATATCTGAAGTTAAACGTGGGCCCAAAGGAAAATATCCAGAGATCTAGGAATTAATGGACGTAGTAAAAATACATGTAGCTATTGATAGGTAATACAAATGTAGTTTTCATGAAGGCCCTACTCAATAAAATTAAGTGTATACAGCTATAACATCATGTCTAATGTAATAAACTCCAGCCCAAAATTATACCGTCTTGAGTTTTATGTAAATTGGGTTTTTTAAATCATCGAAACAGATCAACTATAAAATGCACTTGTTCGATGCTGGATTATTGAGTACATGTATATGTTTTCAGATATAATTTGACACGAAATATAGCGCTATTCGAGTGAAAACTACTACTACTACTATTAGTACTACTACTAATACTACTAGTAGTAGTAGTAGTAGTAGTAGTAGTAGTAGTAGTAGTATTGTTATTGTAATTATTAATAATCATTATCATCATCACAATGACCATATTTTAATACTAATAATATTAGTAGTACATGTAGTATTATCATCATGATCGTCGTGATTATTAACTTTTCAATTGTTTTAGTTTTTTATTATTATCATCATAAATATTGTTGTTGTTGTTGTTGTTGATGATGATGATGATGATGATGATGATGATGTTAACAATGCACTACCTCGACCTTATTAGCTATTGACCGTGTGTGTACTTTGTGTCGTTGTCATTGCACAGAATCAACTAAATATTTACAAATATGTATCCTCTTTATAAATCAAACATAACAACTTTGCGTTGTTAATATCGTATTAAAGTTCGTGGGTCAAACTCCTAATACCGCGGATAGCAACATTAAAATTAAACTTAAATAATTATTTTCAAAATGAGTAATAAGATTATTTTAATGGACATTTTTAAAATTATTTTTATTGTGCTGTTTTTGAGAGACGAATTGAAAGTAATACATTACGTAAACTCAACGTCGTTAAGATTTGCCCCATTCTTTTTTCAGAACTGCAGTAATACCACTTCCGGTGATGAGGTTGTATGGGCAATGGAACCAATTTGCAATTAATATACATTGCCAAGACAATGGAGCTGAGACATCAACCAGCCACAGTGCTAATACTATGGTATATCCAAATCAATTTCATCCGAAATGTCTTCTCTGTCATAAAAATCACGATACGGTATAATGTACTTCTAAAATTACAAAAGATTAATAAAAACCGTATATCATCGTACTCGCGAGACAAAAAGTGTCATCAAGTCGATGCCAATGTCAACGATGGTGCCTCAAATTATCCCAGTCTGGAGATGATGACACAACTAGATCAATCAATCAAATCAATCAATGAATCCCAATTTAAAGCCAGCATCCCAGGCTAATTAAGAAAATAACCATCACCTACCTCGATATAACAACACCTTGTTTGTCTGGACATGCAGCTGTCCTCGTATAAGTACGGATGTTATCGCTGCTTATGACTTTGGTTGTCCAGTTGTTCTAGTGGGGGACACACACACAGAGAGTGGTTGCCCAGAAAGTAACCTCTAAGATTCGCTCGATACCTTTTGACTGTGTGATCTTGCGACCGGTCAGTTTGTAACGCTAACGCCAACCAGCGCTAACTTGTAAATTCTCTTCTCTTCTCTTCCGTTATTAACATGAGCGGTCTTTATTACTCGAAGGTAAGCGGAAACTCAAGACACCGTCTGTAGGGCGTGTGTTGCATGGCATAGGATGATGACACACTGAATATTAATAATCCGCAGCACTTTAAACAAATTTAGATATATTATAGAGAGAGAGAGAGGGGGAGGGAGAGAAAGGGATATTATTTTCTTACATGTTATTCTCTTTAAAATATATACTTTCAAAATCTATATTTTGTCAAAAGATAGGGTTCATGCATGTGTACCATCCGTGTTTCAATGGTATTACGGTAATTAGCTAGACAGAGCACCTGTACTGTACCTGTTGTAGGGCCTACCTATTGCTACTGGTACGGTAGTAGTACCTATTGCATATCTAACCCTCTACTATATATATTGTACATAGTGTGCATTTATAAATCCACCGGACACAAAAGCACAAGAGAGGTAACTTGTATAGGAGTTATAATATAATATTGCGACTCACGTAATGTTACGATCTTTCGTTGAAAGACCGGGACCCCGATTATGCATTTATTCTTACCTGTAAAATATACCGAATTACTAGTAAATTTAAATTAAACTGGGTATATATCGTTTCTCGAAGCTCTCTTATAGCCGCTAATATGTATAAGGGACCATAGCACTCTCTTTGCCGATAGCTAATACATTGCTAATATACTGGCTACACACTGGCGATTTTCGTCGGCCACACGTCGCCGATTTGCATCAGGTTTCGATCGTCTAGTGTGCTGTAGGTATAGGAGATCGGTCGCCGATATTTATCTATTTTTATTCGTCGCCGACGAATATCAAGACATGCTAGATATTGTGAGATCGGTCGGCGAGACTAAAAATCGCAGTCGCAGTCCATGTGCACCGCACACTGGGGATTTCCGTCGGCCGACGCAAAATCGGCAACGCGTCGCCGACGAGAATCGCAAGTCTGCGGCTAGCATAAGAGAGTGCTATGGTCCCCTAGCAGCTAAGAGGGCTTCGAGAAACGATACCCTGATCTACAGCTGTTTTATTATCCAACAGATTAATTTAATATAAAACTAACATGTATGTTAAACTCATATGCATGTACAACTGATTTTAATTACTCGCTCGTATAATAATTTTAATATTTAAAAATCATTTTATATTGTTATGATGATATTTTAATATCGTTTAATATTCGTTTTGTTTCGAATGCGTCTCGTTTGTCATGCAAATTTTAATTAAAACTGATTCGGCGTTATAATGATCCGGGTCTTATTTAGTCGTCGCTATTATAATATAGGTAATGAAATATTTCTTTTTTTATTATACTTTTAAATAGAAAATTAAATAACGTCAACGTTTATTATTCAGACCATATGCTCGCGTGGTCAACGAGTGACTTCCTTGATATGAACAGATTCTTGAGATTGCTCTTACACTTGTAGCGTATGTTAGCAGACGCTGAGTATATACTAGAGGATGACAAACACGCAGGGGAAGTCTGCGAGATGTCTGCGAGATGTCTGCGAGATGTCTGCGAGATGTCTGCGAGATGTCTAGAAATACAATTCAAACATAATTTGAATCAAGATATTAAACGAATATTAATTTCGGAGAAATTAATAATTAAACACGTATTGTCAAAAGTAAAATTCAAACATAATTTGAATCAAAATATTAAACAAGGGATTAATTAAAAAACGAAATGTTAGAAGTTGAACTCGTTAATTAATATGTGTATCAATGTTGGTCAAATTGATTATATGAAATATAATTACCAGTGAAAAGAATTGAAACTCGCCGATGAAACTGGGAATGGTACCCCAGGCTAAGAAACCACAGGGAACTACAGTTATACCACAGGGAACTGCAGTTATACCACAGGGAATATACAGTTATACCACACAGTATACGAGCTTGGGCAAGTTTTGCATGAAACTTGGACTCAAATCCCCGCTGACGTCCTCATGAGACTAACGTCATCGGTGAGACGCCGGCTAGTTCTCTGTATTGATGCCCCAGGAGAATACACGATATATTAAAAACAATGTGTTGTTCAGTTGTGCGATAGGACTGAAGTTGAATCAAGAACCTACCATGACAATTTCATGTGAAAAAACCCGACTTTTAACCCTACATGTCTTTGCCCGAATGTAACTTAGTCAGATCCTGCATTAATCGTACCTAATATTGTTATGTTGTTCCACAAATGCATTATTATTTAAATACACTTTGAATAACTGATATCAGTGGTCTAGTTTGTACTTTACTGCTAGATAAAGACGATGCTTAGTTTCTTTTGCTCGTGAGCTTATTTCGCAACATCCATTTTCTAAACATGATGATATTGCTCCAGTCTCATTAAAATAAGATCCGAAACTAACGCTCAAACAGATATATATGATGTACTATATATGATACTCGCTCGTTCTCAGGAAATCCCCATACGAGCTGCGTCAATATTTTAACTCTTTGACCGAAGCCAATCGCAGCCTCGGATAAACGCTCAGTGTCGTTTACAAAATGTCTGCATCGTTTAACGTGTAAACCGGCCACTGATTGGCTAAAACTGCGTAAGAGGCACGTGATCAGGACGCAGGATGAACATTTCACTGTTCGTCGAGGTGAGGTCAAAGGACAATCTGATACGAGATAAATGGCGATTCCGTCAGATCTCAGTTGGGCTGAGATTAGATTTTAATGAGATAATGATATGGCTCCAGAACAGAACAGAACAGAATTTTATTCGCAAAAATCACACACTTTTCTCCATAATAATAATAATGCTCCAGAACACAATATGTGGACGTCTATGACAGGGAACTAAACGGAGTATATATAGAGTATGTCATGTGGTGGTCTCGAGCTAATAGCGAGTCTTCCTCATAACCCGGAGGTCCCGGGTTCGAGCCTAGCTCATGCCATCGTGTATCACTCTTGAGCAAAGGGCTTAGATCCACACTGCTCTAGTCCACCCAGCTGTGAATGGGTACCCGGTAGGAAGAGATGGAATTGTGAATGTAAAACCTTCAATAACACATGCTCTACTAATAGTTCTTGGAATGTTACCGATGTTGGTAAAGCTCATCATGAGGCCAAGCCAATGTGAATGTCATCTGTCCAATGCGACAATGCTAAAATAGGTCAATTTAAACTGGTCAGTAATTAAATCATGTTCTCTTCTTGATGGTAAAATGAGACCGTCCCATCCCTCATCAACACCCTTAAAATATCCTAGATGTCATTCGAACACCAGTGTCGGTGCCATCCCATGATCTATGGTTCGCAATCAAAGCATGAATAATGCAATGACACATTTACTATCTGAGGGCAATTGAGAATTGGTTTCCTAAAATGTACGCCATGTATAGAAATTACTCAAAACTTATTAGCCGAAAACTAGGGGGTTTAGTAATAGATAGTAATAGTTAAATAGATTGCTTCATGTATTGTTATCATTAAAAGGGTTAATGTGTATAGGTGCAATGTAAGACATGAGAAAACATCATTCTCGTACTCCAGCGTAGTGTAGTTATAATGGGCTGAGTTTCGAGGATGGAGAAACATAGACTTGTCATGAAACTACGAAAATCTAGACACATTGTAAATACCAGTACATGACCCCGAGATTACGAAACTTTCTGAGTTCGATTTCATGCTCAGACTAAAAATTAACATGATGTTTTATTAACAAAATTCTGAGGAGCATGCAATCGTACTCGGAAAGTTTCGTAATCTCGAGGCCTGAGGTGCGTTCAATAGAGATTACGTATAGAATACCAGTATTGTGCGTAGTGTATTGCCTGTATTCTATCTTGAACGGGTTAGTAGGAAAATTACTGGACCCATAGTGAAAAGTATGAATACGTATTGCTACACGTGTTGCTGAAAGGCTTCTGTAGCAATACATATGAATACATATGAATACGTATTCTCTATTGTACGCACCACTGGTATGTAGACACATTCATACCAATTTAATTAAAATCATATCTCGTTTCGCTCCTTAAACATGTTGACGTTCTTCTGTTGCAACTTCTGTCAGCGTCAGTTTACTATCTAATATCAATTAATTAAGCTTGATGTATCCACCCAAAATTTGTTATTTACTGATGTACTTAGTCCCCAGTACTCAATAGTTATCAACATATTAATGTTTTATATGAATATAGGGAACGTTCCGCTATTTATATTGTCTTTAACTTTGATGCATACACTGAACTATGAAGGAATTTCGAAAACGTTGCTGTTGCGTATTATATGTTTAAGTCGTTCCACTTAGTTATGTTCCCTTGCATTGACATAATGAAGCAAATAGCACTAATACGACCATATTCAGGTTGTCTATCAGTAAACTACAGGGGGTTACATTGGATATGGGTCTACCAAACAGCCGTTTTTTAAAGTACAAACATGATTTTATGTATGTCAAGTGCATGTATTTGCAGTTGAGTTGTAACTAGTCCAAAACAACCATAAATAGCTGGGATATTATGTCTTTTACATTGTAGATTTAAAAAAAAAAACGGACTTACTTCATATTGATAGTGTGACCTACGGAGATTTTTTAATATGAGTAGAAACACTGTATAAAATGCATTCGAACGGGAAAAGAAATAGCTTCGAACGAAAGAAATATATGCGAACCTCATATTGTGACAGCTTTACATTTTGCGGTGGTGTATTATGGAAGAGATTATATTTTATTTTTTGAATGTTTATTTTGATTATAATTATATGTATATATATATTATCTTTTTATGTTTCAATTCAACTTCACACTTCTTAAGAGTGTGTTGGTGTCAGCATATTGTACGAAATAGCAGCATAAATAATTGTGAACTGGTTGACTATCTGCATGATGGCAGCGACCACACCGACGGGTTCTTGTTATGCCATGACAAGAACGCACACAAGCTAACAATATACATTCCACCTCAGGACCTGGTACCAACAACATGGGGCGTTCAAAGACACGAGCGCTTACAAGCTGTTAGCCACTGTCGTATGAGTCGTACATGGGACAGGTAACCAGTTTAGCTAAGAGCTAACTCAACCCTTGTGTCTTTGAACGCAGCCACAGGCGTACATTATAGTCCACAAACGTACACGTTAGGTGCACGTGTACCAACATTCACAACATACGTTCGTGGAAGTGTTAGTACGCGAGAAGTTATGTGTATATATACATCGGATCCATGAGTCTGGGTCTGTAATCCAACGAGCTATCCTTACCTATGTCTGGAATGTAGATATTCCTGATTACATACATGTTTACTTACAAACTTACTATATATATATACGCGTACGAACACATACAATGTAGACCTACATAACACATACACACACACACACACACACACACACACACACACACACACACACACACACACACACACACACACACACAC
>JAUTBX010117603.1:0-11549 GCA_032361465.1 Lepetodrilus tevnianus | reverse complement strand
TAGTAGTAGTAGTAGTAGTTGTAGTAGTAGTAGTAGTAGTAGTAGTGGTAGTAGTAGTAGTAGTAATAGTAGTAGTAGTAGTAGTAGTTGTAGTAGTAGTAGTAGTAGTAGTAGCAGTAGCAGCACCATGTATCATCATCATCATCATCATCATCATCATCAATAGTGGACATTTATGAAAGCTGTGTGTAACTTTACTCAAGCCAGCAAAGAAAGAACTCCATCAGAGCCGACACATCACAGTGGCCAGCACATTGAGGTCGTTACAATGAGGTCGGTCTCCTGCTGCCAGATCCTACAGTGTGGTGACTTCAGACAGTCCAGGTGGCATTACCACTACACAGGCACTAAGTAACTGACTTCATCCGTCTAATGGACGGTCAAGTAGACCTGCTGTGCATCCGTCTATAGCATTACCTTGTCGTCCACCAGGAGATCTCTATACGGTCTCAACGTGGTTCAGGCTGAATCTACTTGCAATGTGCTTGATTATGTAAAACGCCGTCAGTATAAATGTCTTATTCTTTAAGTTCATCAACAGCCGTGTATTTTTATCTTGTAACCCTCTCCATGCTTGATTAGCTATACTCTTTGGGGCATTCCCAGTTGCCTTCAGTATGGAGAGTTAATTTGCGACATGTTACCTATATGAACTAGCATTGTCACATACAGTATACCTACTTTAACTAAGATATAGTTCGCTATATGAACTAACCTAGATCCCCATATGTATTGTGAATTCGTTTAACGGAATTATTTACGGTAATGTACATGTATAATGTAATGCATTTGAATAGAATCTCTCCACGTGTAGGATTTGGCACCATTAGACATTGATGATATTTGAAACTTTGAAACACCTAGCTCACGTGGATGCTACTGCTTATAGAATATCCTAATGTGACAGACTGTAGGATATCCTGATGAGGCAGACATGTACATCTCCAGGACAATGAATACAATTAGTCGTCTCACGTTGTTCAAATGTCAATAATCAGAATACGTTCCTACGTTGTGGTGGTATTGACTGAACCGTCAGACAGAGATGCCACTAATCAACACGTGGCTCTAGAAGTAATTCAGTTATAGCCGCTCATACAGTTACATGGAATGTCGTCTTTTTAAAGACACCTAATCACGGTTTCTTGACATATTTATTGGTCAAAAGTATTTTACCTGAAAGTATGTATATTCGATTTGTCTACATGTGTTATATTGAGCAAATAGCTATAAATTCTACATGTCCCACTGATTTTCAATATTTATATTAGTTTTCAAAGTTTTTTTATTTAAAAAGGAATACAATAAAATATTAAAATACGTCAATAATCCTTTGATGGTATGCCTTTCAGAGTCTGGTCCACTAGTACGTTATACTTCATCAGTTTCATCAGCAGTGTATCCGCACAACGGGCGTTGATATCACGACGTACAGCTGTATGGGACTAGTATATAGAGGAATGCCATCCACAATCGGAAGCTGTTGATAGCACGGTCTCGTGTGTATGGTACCAGTGCAATGCCATTGACCACTGTCCGACTATAAAATATAGCGCTGTCCATTCCAGTGGCCTGGGACCGCCGTAGTGATGAACTCCGTATTCCAACGGTTCAAGGACATCGCCAAAAATATTCCAATCAATTCCTGCACTCACCACACGGCATTTATTAATAATTCATTCTTTTCAAATCTAATCCATAGCGATTTTACTTTAAGTTTAGTACGAATTCACTATGGAATATTAATTTGAACTTTAAAACTTTAGTTTAATGGGAATGTTGTATAAAACATGTATTCTGCTATTACATTATTGAAGGTTTAAGCATCGTTTGAATGCCGTTTTTTTCCCAGTCCTGTAGTCAATAACGGGATGATATCACGAAATTGAAATACACTTTAGTCGTACCTCGGGGGAATGGTGCGTAATTCTGGTCATTGATCACAACCAGAAAAACGGATAAATAGAATGTTCATAACGCGTCATCCAGCTTCTATTTACTGCATAGGGATTTGAAAAACGAAAGATCAAATGTTCGTGCTTCGTGTTAATGCATGCACATGCTAGATCCAATTCCGAAATCATCATCATATTATGAATAGGAGTTGATCATGTGATTATGGAACCTTCACATCAAATCTACTTTGTGTTATGAGAAAGTATTTTCAGTGAAAACTGTGTAGGTCCGATATATAAGAGAATTGGGTGTGTTTAGACATACAATACTAGCTCAAGAGGTTCGTATAAGTAACATATTTCAATATAGATATCAACGGAATCCTCTTTCTCCAGCAGTACAAATAGGTTGACAATTGTAATTCATTGGGAAAAGCTTCAGCACATTTTGAAACAAATCCAAGAAAGAAAAAAAAGAAAGACCGTAAATGGCCCCTATAATACAGACAGTTCCACGTAATGCTGATCGATATTAGAACTTTTACCGAACAAATCTTCGGAAGATTCATGGGAGCATGTGCTTGCCCTCGCTAATTGATAGTCATTTTACTTTTTAACGGTTGGAAAACATGATCTTGATTGAGGAGATGTTGGTGGGTTTTGTGTGTGTAATGTTGGTGTGGTTGTACTTATCCCATCCACCTGTCGCCATTATATCGTGTACTCTGTAATGGGAATGGGACATATAGCAAGAAGTATGGTAGAGAGAAACACGGTTTTGACATCGTGTCTAGGGTCAGTGTGACATGTTTGCCAAGGGTGTCCATTAGAGTTTACTGGCATTTAACTGATCTATGTATGAGAATCGTTTATCATTTACAACAATAATTCAGCATTATCGATATACCGGTATGTGTTATCATAAACTACAAGAACAACACTAATTGCTTAATGGGTGTAATGCCATGTGTAAGAAATGTTCTAATGTTGGACAATGTAATCCTTGAGAATACATTGTTGGCGACACGTTTCTAAAGAAGACATTTTTCTCTTCCATCCTTGTAATTGATCGATTCCTTTGTCGTGGTGCCGTCAAGTGCATATTGCCTATTGTACCAATTATATATTAGCCATTGCTCACGGGGAGTTAAAATAAGGTCACAATGCCAACACATGCATATTTTTTAAAACGGTGGATGCCATGGCAGTTAACCGCTATGTTCCCTCTGTAGTTGGTAGAAGGTGATAAACTATGTAGTCATAAAATATACCGAGGTGAGAGTTGGCACTTCATTCAGAACATTGGCTTCTCTTTCGAAGTTTTATGGACCTCTATGGTCACCGGTAACAAAGCGAAATATTCAATACAATTTTACTAGAGTATTTACAAAATGAATGCAGATACATTCTGATCATATCATAGCATGAATCCAGGCCCAGCAATGATCATGCCCTGCAATGATCATGGCATTGTATTTGTATATGTACCAACATTTAAAGTAGCATTCACACTGCAGAGCCATACGTTGAGAGTGTTAGTGCCAGCATAATTAGTTTAGTGTTCAAGGGGTCAATGCTTCCACCAAGCACCCATCCACTGACTATAAATGCTCCAGCTAATTCACGTCCTGGAGGGAGTCAGAAGATGATAATGGCCACACATGTTCTTATACATATACCATTCATCTTACAAACGAGGCTGTAGTCTCCACTAAATTAGACCGCAATCGATACTTTTTATGGAAACAATGTCACCGACCATTGCTGACAAGTGTAACACGCTGTGACAGAAGGCAGCGTTATTAGGATGAAATTCAAATTAGATACATGATATGTCAAGGAAATGGACACATTTCTTTCCCATCACAGTGATGTTTCAACACCAAGATTGGCATGGTGCAGCAAGCATACAGGGACTGCACATAGCTACTAGCACACTGGGGTTAGGGGTGGGTGGTTGTGTAGAGAGTCAATCCGGTAATTCATCTTCATAGAGGTTCGAAAGAGAAGCTGAGCTTCGGTCCATCTAACATTTCTCGGTGACTGACCAGTCCATAATCTGCCATAGAGCCCTCAGTGCCATGTACTATTTGTTAAATAGTCTGCATTACTGTGTTGTCAGAACAGAACGGAATTTTATTCTCATAACGTGACATGGAGACATACATTAAATTACAGGGAAATATATACATATAATATGAATCAAGGGAGCATACGCATGTCCAGATGTGACTGTACATCTGTTTAAATTATCACATTAATGTCAAATAGTGATTGGTCGTCAGATCCTTCTATAATGACACTGGGCAAGCTCTGGACATTATATATATGCGGAGGCATGCACACTGAGCTATAGTTAGTCCGATCTAACAGTGCATGGACGTAGCATATACCTGGAGGGCTTTTCTTTATAATTATGAGTTAGAAACTGGCGAAACATTATCATTGATATTAGAGTCGTAACTTCATGACATTATATAATGTCGTTAGCGGCACCAAAAGCAGTTGTTAATAGTATGCTATGGCACGTCCATTATAGATCTAAATAAAGCTACTTTAGGTGACATAGATTTATTTGAACTGCCGGAGAATGCCCTGTAGTAGGAACTAACTGATCTAGTTGTTCTGGAATGTCTGGAGATCTATTATACCGATGCACACTCCGTTCAGTGTTGCCAGCGTAGTTTTAAAATAGTATACCTGTTCCATCATAACTTTGTTGTTGGTGTTATTATTATCAGTATATAGCTTATTTAACATTGTAATACAACCAGAGCAATGGCTACATTGTACAATTCTAACAATTAGACTTATCTTTCTGGCGCGATATTGATAGGATGCGCTGTATCTACACTGCAACGCAGTTATCATCCTTGGTCTGTCATATCAGTACCAGCCGGTGCTCGCAGGTTTCATTGAACATACCGCTACGGATGTTGCGGTTTTCCTCCTGCCTTTAACTGACAATCCGGGATATTCGTGGAAGAATATTGAAAGCGGCTCTAAACCCCAATTTAATAAAAAATGTAAATAAAAAGCATATAAGAACTTTTTTAAAACGCAAAGCTGCTAAAGCACTGCTGCTAATTCCAAGTCTACACTTTGTTATTTCAAGCTATTGCATCTGTACACCCACCATGCTAATCTAACAATGATAACGTTAATAACAATATATCGAAACGATTATTTGGAAGGCCAAAATGTGTTGGTATTATCGCTGCGAACAAAAAGAACATAGACATTTCTTCAATGGTAATATAATCTAATGGTAAGTCTTCCAAACATTGTGTCAATCAAACAACGTGACCCATGACAATTTGTAACTTTATCGGTTAGTTCTTCCTGCACTGTTAGCGATGCACTACACGTAGAGGTGAGTCGCACTAGTATAGCCTCATGGAGTAGCCCACCTTCGTAGATTTTTAATTGATTTGATTACATTATACGTCGTAATTACTTCATACATATGTAGGTATATATAAGTTTGTTCTATGTAGGCACCTGTCAAAGGACTAATCATACAACGCTTGTTATAAGATTACAATTGCCTATGGCATTGATAGCACAGGCCTCAACTAGCAAGATAATGGACGAAATGGTTAGTACTAATTATAGTCAGGTGAGAAAATAGATGACCTGGTTCGCAAAGCTGGAGTAGATTACGACGTTAATGATACAGCGCTAAATATTGATTCTTCAAAAATGTCATCGTATGCTTCATAATAATAACATTGTAGACCGTTATTAGTTCTTGCTCATTTCCTACCAGCTTTGTTGATGTAGACGAAGGACAGTTAATTATTCAAACCTACTAAGTCGATATGTGCAATGTGCGTTGTACACTATCTCCGTATCTATCCCTAGCCCACGCTGTTTCCTCAATCTCCGGACTGTTTCAATGGGAAATGTCAAAACCAGCCATCAACTACAATACATCAGACCACCATCTTAGGCAATAACACTCACAATTAACTACCTGAGCTTACTGCTGCTAATTACAAGTGATAGAGTCTGGGGAAATGTATATAACCATTTTAGTAAACCATTCTGAATAGTCTGATTTGACTGTTACACAATAGTTAGTACATAATACGTGCTTTTGAGATATGAATCACTGTATTGTACGTACATTTGAGGTATGTGTGTGTATCTAATAATTGTGACGGTCAAATGCATGTAATCGACTATCGCCAAAACTGCAAACAATCAAGTAATTCCAATCTTCTTAACGAAACAATATTATCAAATGTCGGTAACAGATACCGTAATTACTCTAATTATTCGGACAGGAGAAAATAATTAATAATCCTGTCTGCCAGATTTATATGTCATCTCCTCAGGATCTTGTTCTACATAAGGTGATAGTGCAGTGGTTTCAATAGGCAAATAATTTAGGTGTTCGAACTATTAGAGTGTTCGAATAATTAGAGTAATTATGGTACATATAGGCGATACATATAGAATGTGTCTCTTATGATATATGCCGTGTTCAAGTGATTGGGCCACACTGTTATTAAACATAAGCAATGCTTTGTTATATTAGGGTCTGTAACTTGACATTCAGAAACTGTCTTCTACTAGTTCTTTGCATTTAGTATTCGAATAATTATTTTAGGATGATACTTGATTATATAGTTTGTGGTGATTCTAAATGTTCGGTGATACCGTTGTATTAACTGTAACATGTAACGCAATTGTGACAATATTCTTATTTAATTATAATTTCAACATTCAAACATATAACATTACCAGATTAACAAATATTACCATGATGTTACAAACAATACAATTTCAGCTTTGGTTCAAAAGACTTGACATGTCAAGACATCGTCAAACCCTTTACCCTTTGCTCTGATAATATAACATGTCTTCATTCTTTATTACTTCACGTTATATGAACCAGTGAACGGCACGCTTCCGCCTCAACCTTGATGCGTCTTGCGATGTGAGAAGTATAAATCTGAGCCATTATCTGATTCTGTAGACACGAAGGCTCCGTGTGTACACTTATACCGTGTCTCTGTTTGACATGAGCGGAATGGGAAGTACTTTGGTGACCTTGCTGACCTCCGTGTCCAGGCTGTATGACCGCCACTGAAGCCGTCCTAGTGTCATATCTGACAATGATGGCGTCGTTTCTGACTAAACTGACAAACGGTGAAATGTCCGACATAATAGCGCGATTCATGGTTTCTGCAAAGTATAGTAATGTGTAGTAATGTATAGTAAAACAAAAGAAAACAAGCGGTAAAGGAAATAAACCTCTCATTAAATGTGTGCTTGCAAATAATCAATTATGCGAATACATTAAGTAAATTGTTGGCACCGAGCATTAAATGATAAGAATGAATTAGTCAACACGTAAAAGGATAATAGAGTACAATAAAGTACGAAACTGCAAACAATAAAGTCACAACAACAAATAAATCGAATATCAAGAAGTAAATGTATTTTCTTTCCAGCATTGCGTTGTTGTATAACATTATCTTATCCTACGTCTTCAGATTACTATACTTTGCGCAGTCCATGCGTACCAAAGTGCAATCTTCGCCTACGGTTGCTACACGGCGCGCAGAGATCGAGTGCAGAAACAGGGATCATCAATTTTCGATTCCAACCACAGATTCGTGAGATTAGAAAACAAAATGTACAAACTCCTAGAGTTGTCAATCGATCAAGGAGTTACGCAGTTTATTTTATCGTAATTTCTCAAACGTTTTCCCTGCGGTGATTCGAAATAAATTCTAGTGATCTCAAAACTTTCTGTTTGTTCACTTGAGATGGACACGAGTGGCTGGATTAGGAGAACACCATTCTCTGAATACTAATGTCGTCGTGTTCAAAGGCGCTGGGTCTGGTCTAATGCCGTAACGATTTGCTATCTCTATGCTTATAAAAATATCCTGCTTCTTCAACGCAACTTTAAAGTTTGTTCTAAATCGTTGTGAATTTTCAGTTAGACTGGGGTTTTTTTTGGGGGGGGGGGTGGGTTTTTTTCGAAGATAATATTTTTAGATTGTGTGAATATTATTATTTTGTAATGGGATGCCAGATTTCGCCTCTTGGCAATTTTATGTTGACGATGTCTTTTCCTAATGAGGTGTCTTATATCATCGAGAATGCCTTTTTTTCTCTCAGTAAAATCTCAAATCTAACCATGACAGAAATATATATTTTAAATCGTGAGAGTATTAAGGTTGAAGGTATCTTCCCTTGGCACATCATTGAGCTCGCATTCAACTCACAATGCATAATTCGAAGCGAGATGTTCAATAGAAAACTTTAATCAGGTAGATGTATCTGATCCATGTGTATCGTTAGGTCAGCATGACCCCCTGCACATAGTTCTTTCTGTGGTTACTAAACGTTGAGTGCATGTGCACTACGGATGTATAGGTACATTACATACCACTGTATACATGCATTGTGAATTTGGAACTGCTTGTATGTTTACCAATAGAATATGGTACAGTACTCATTTGTGCTGTATAGAGAGTGCCACATTTGTATAGTCTTCCACTACATATCCCTGAAAAACGATTAAACTCAGATACTCTATTCATATGTTTATTAAACAAATATTATATATGAAAATGTCTGTCTTCGAAGTGCATGTCGTTGTTGTTTCTGGAACAATTATACTGCTGGTGTATTGTGCGTCCTCGCCAAAAGGTTCATCTACTGTAGCTTGTCGTGGTGATTCCCACATGCTAAAACTACCCATCCACTGTCAGCCAGCGCTATATACAGATACCTAATTTCTTTCCATTTAGTGGATCTTGCATCCGCTTTGGTGCGTACCTCGCGAGTTCATTTGGACAAGTCTTTAATAGAGCTTCATCAGAGACCTTCGGCTGAACTAGATTAACTTTCACAACAGGTAAATTACGTTATCCCGTAGTAGAAAAGCATTGATTAACTCTCAGACAACGTGCCAGTGGATCCACTTACACCTGGTGTCAGACGAGCTAAATGTTAGCCTTTCATACTACATGTAGAGATCTCCATATCAAGTTGTTTTCCTTAACCACTATCGGTGTCATATAATAATACTAATACTAATACTACTAATAATAATAATAATAACAATAATAATAATAATAATAATAATCATAATATTAAGATGATGATGTTGAAGAATGAGAACTAGAAGAAGAAGAAGAAGAAGGCTACACGGAGATACAAATGCATAGTATATTATGCTAACATAATTATTGTCTTCAGTCTTGATTTGAAAACAATATTATCTACATACCATCTCAAGGGTGATTTAGTACGTAGAACATTCATCTAATACAATGTACCTTACACGAAAAGAGTAACTACTGTGACAATTCAATTACTCAAACAAGAAGCCGCTGTGAAGCTTTTCCTGGTATATTTTGAACTACTCATTGTGGATATACCTTGAGTATGTGGATCTATGACTCATACAAGGTGTACTACACTTGTATATGGAATGATTATTAATATCTCTTGTAATGTTTCTTCATGTGTACGTGTCGCATATGTTCTTCATTGACATTCCATCTCCCATATTGTTGAAGACTATTCCATCAATTGGAGTTACTGCGAGTTCATCCTATCACTGGCAGTAGACCCAACATATCCAAATTATACCTAGACAACTACATGTATTTCCAATTACATAATCCAAAATTCCCTTGTATTTGTCTAAATCTCATTAAGAACAAACAATGGGCTTTGACACCTGAAAGAAATAATCATTATTTTCATTATATAGAATATTGATGCATTTTTATTGGTAATTTCGTATAGCTTAACATCCATTCCCGTGGTTTAAACTTGTAATGATCAAACGAGACACACCATGTTATGTTGTTGTCTGGCTTTTTTGTTTTTGTTGAAATATTACATATTCCCAATGGCATGCGTCTTGATTAGTATTTTCCGTGTTTGGAAGATCTGGTCGATTGAGTCTTCATTTCCTTCTCGTCACATTCCGTGATCAGTATACTTTTTAATATACAATAATGATTGGAAGTTATATGGCACCCTTTTCACGAAGCCGTCATAGCCACTGTAAGACCATAAAGTCTAGTGACCATGCAACAAGACAGATACAAGTGGGATATGGACTCCCGGTGGATATGAGAGATTAGTGAAATGGTTTCTTGGTTTTGCGTCAACAGAAATGTATATGAATATGGATGTACATTATACTAGTATATATACGTGCATAGAACCGAGAATAATTAAATGTCTATGGACTGTTATTACCTTACTGCAAATATTTTCAGATGTTGGTATATTCATAAATCATAATTTACTGCTAATGAATAAGGAATTGTTGGATATTATCGTTACTGTATAGATCAGATCTTATTATAGCTAGCTTATCTAGACACTATGAAATACACATAAGCTAAATGCTAAAGGTAAGATTGCTAAATGTATATAGATGTTATTAATTTGCTGTTTACTGTTTGATGTGTGATACCAATAATGCTGATGTTTTGACCAGGGACATTAATTGAATACGGTTTACATATTGCATAAGAAATAACTAGCGAATTTCAAATGGCAGAGAATTATTCTGCGACTGTAATTGATTCGTACGTCATTGCACCCAGATGTCGCGAACACAAACAGAAAGAAAAAGGTTGCTACGCTAATTCGGAACTAAATTGAAAGCAGTTCGATTATCACTTTCATTGAATCATCGATTTTATCTAAGTCAAATATAGTAACTAATGTTAACAGCTATTGGAGGATAAAATGAAATGGAAAGAAAAATAAATAAATATGACCATTACAATACTCATTACCACGGGACTTTGATTTATTTCCTCCTAAATATTTTTTCAGAAACTTACGTGGAATGGTTGCTTCTTTATCTTGTAATATAATTTCCATTCTGAGACATACACATATATCTTGAGTAGGCCTATATCCATCTACACACTAGTATCAACCATTCAATAGCAGTGCTTGCACATTACAGACATTATGTTGCTGTCCCAACCCCCTCAGACTAATGAATCACCATTGCTGTCACTTGGACATTACTTGAGAAAAAATACAAGATGAAATCTAGACGTCGTCGTGGCAAACCTCCAATGTGTATGACCCCGATATGTTGAACGCGTAGCTAAGACAGTATTCGTATTAAAGGGTTATACAGTCAGACCCCGGTATACCGGACACTTGCGTTTTTGTTAAAATCTGACCGGTAAGCGAAACAACCGGATCATCGGATTTAAATTATATATGATAGGAAATCCGTATTGGTTAAAAGTTGACCGGTAAGTGGAGAAACCGTGTTAACGGAGAACGTTATATCGGGGTACTAAGATACTATTATCCTGCAAACTATATTAATATTTAGCGGAGTAAGGCAGTGGGATGTCTTCAGGTAGTAAATACGTGTGGCACTGAATACTAGTACTGCAGTATAGTGTGTACTGACATCGATAGTTAATATGCATATCATTTACAACTGATGCCAAATATAGCAGTGTTCATTTTTATATTGAGGTAATATGCCGATACTACAGTTGTTAGTTAGTTCATTGTACATTGTTACTAAAATGTCCACATGTGCAATCTAAGTACTGGTATTTATATTATTGTATTTTGTGTTATGTTATATTATAGAAATGTATTTCTTGTAGATCTTTCAGGAGCCTATTT
>JAUTBX010117581.1:0-11555 GCA_032361465.1 Lepetodrilus tevnianus | reverse complement strand
CACACACACACACACACATACACACACACACACAAACACACAGAGGTCATGTATCATTTATACTACTCTAGTATGTTTGGCACCGCCATTCTAAGTGAAATGTCCACGAAGACGTTATGAACTGCATAAAAGCTGTCATGTGATTTGATCGGCCAGTTCTCATTAAAGTATTAGCTTATCGGTACGTCTCTTTGTGCATTCTCTTTTATCATTCCATTGAACGGCCACCGTCCGTAGAGCTACTATAGAGTCGTAACTTTCTACACGTATTGCAGTTACGGCTCCCTTTTAGCGCTACGATCGTTCTATGGACCTAGGTATCGTTTCAAGAAGCTATATCTTATCTTATCTACTACAAGACCATTTCTTGTTCACTACACGTGGATCACGCTTTTGGGAACGCTATATGGTCTCAGTGTGCCCCCTCCTGTAAAACACGGTGTCAATCTAAAAGTGTTTATTATTTTAAATTGGGGATTAGCGCCGTTTCAAGATTATTTCACTTATATCACGACTTGCCAGTTTATGGCAAGATGAAATTCTCAACATCCGTAGCGCTGAATGTTGCAGTAAACCTGCGAACACCGGCTGGTACTGACAGACCAAGGATAACAACTGCACTTGCGTAGCTTTCACGAACATTGATGCCGGGTTCCACGGACCTAATTTAAACTCGGAACCTTTAATTCCGAAGTCCAACATTCTACCATTGCGCTACCATGCCCTACTTCGGGCGGTTTCTAGAGGAGCTAGAGCAATGTTAGAGTTCGCGCGAAAACGCCAAAGCAAGGCTAGAGTGACGTCACGAAAATGCGCACCAAGCGCGAAAGCTTGTCTAGCAAAGACTAGACATGTGCAATGACACTTCCGGGCTAAACTAGCGTAACCGCCCGAAGTAGGCCTATACATCTCAACTCTGAAGGTAACCTTAACTTCAACATTAGCCATTATCTACGCAATGTTACGCAGTTTCGCACTGTCCATTAGGCGATGTCTTCCATATAGCATGAGCTATGACACATCATAATAAGAGATCTCGGTTTCAACTTGTTCTACAATTGCAATATGACATCATGACTACCTATTGTCACAGTGGATATGTACAGCGGATTATTCCTTGAACGCTATATGTTATATGTACATGTAATCAGTATAATCAGGTAATATGTAGGGTATTTTCTATAAAACATCTAGATATATAGATATATATATATAGTTATAATTTTGCTAATAGTAAAACCAGACAATCACGAAAATAAGAATCCTCGAAACTTCTTTGCCTTAGCAACCTCGATAATTTCGCACCTCGTAAATGTCCCGGTATACGGTATGTATATTACCTGATTCTTTCATTGAATTTCAGTTCAGTAAAACTGTAGTCAACTCGAGAAGTTCGTAATCAAATATGCAGTAGACAAATGTTGGTATGCTGAATCCAATTCGGTTAGCTAGCAAGCTGATTTTTTTAGAATTTACCAAAAGCAATTATGACTACACATTACCTACGTCAAATAGAAAACGAGCAGCATAGAACGACATGAGTAGTGTTTAAGAAGCTACACTATACGGATATGTAATGATATTTAAAGGCATACTATCACAGTTGATAGACCTGTATACTGGACAAACTAATTTCGATCTGAGACTAATTACGCTTGATGTATCCACCCAAAAGTTGTTATTTACTGATGTACTTAATCCCCTGTACTCAATAGTTATCACAACATTAATATTTTATATGAATATAGGGAACGTTCCGCTATTTATCTTGTCTTTGATTCATCACTATTTTATGAAGAAATACGAGAAAACATTAGAATTATGTCTCCTTTGACTTTACATTTGCGTATTATATTTTTAAGTCGTACCACTGAGTTATGTCCCCTTGCATTGATATTACGAAGCAAATAACAATACCACCATATTCAGTTTGTCTATTATCAGCTTTGCATCGCAAATGTTTAAGACGTCGTTTCGTATACGATGGCTTAGGGAACATGACCCCAGCACTTGTATTTTACATTGTAACGTGTAATTTTAATTTAACTTTAATTGTTATCAAATTATAAAACTAACATTAAAAACAATTTAAATACTATCACAAATGACCTATTTAACAGGCTTAGCATCTGAAGCTATTCATTAATACAGTAGTTATCATTCATATCACACACACACACACACACATTTACAGCCATCCATTTTATATGGAAATCACGTACAGTTAACGGGTATATATATTTGAAAACAATAATGTGAATATCTACGAGAAAGAATGAGCATAACCCAATTTCAAATTATCCAGTTTTAAGCGTGGTCATTTGGGAACTGTGGAGTAAAAACGATACAGCTATCTTGGGAAAATGGAGTCCATATTGCTCGCTCTCGTCTTTACCGGTACGTCTGATATGACATTTAATACATTTTATTATTATTATTTTGTTGTTCTTGAAAGAGGACGATGCTTATTTGTGTATTTCGAACCAGTCCCTAAAAGGAAAATACTATTTTCTGAAAATAAGTTTTTAACAAACAAAATAAAATCCAGTATTTTCATGAATATAATAATAACAAATTAAACCCACATGCAAGTACAATTCCACCCACGCACACAATTAACGGGTAGAGATTTTTAAACCCACAGGCAAAATAACAGACAGATATATTTACACTGAGAAAGAGTACATGTATCCGGATGTACACGTACACTTAGAACAAAAGAAAACATGGCAATGAGACTGGAAGAGGGGTATAAAGGCATAAGATCACAGTTAACAGGACAAACGAATTTCGATCTGAGACTAAGTACGCATGCTTGGAACGTTGCGCTATGTACCTTGTCTTTGATGCATCAATGTTCTAAGAAGGAATGCGAGCAAACATTAGAGTTATGTCAAATTTTATATAAAGAAGCAGTTGTTTATCGAGGGGTCACAGTGGAGATTTGTCAACCACACAGCGGTGGAAAGCTTTTTTCAAGTACAAATATGATTTTATGTATGTCAAGTGAATGTAATTGGCAGTTATAGCTAAGAACTAGTCCAAAACAACCATAACTACCTGTGATATTAAAGTGTGATCACCGCCTACGTGTTATAGGTGGAGTTTTGAGTAGCCTACGGGTTTTAGTACATCGTAATACGGTACCTTTTTTTTCAGGGCTCTGCGCGGTGGTATCCAGCCAACCACCCATGCCACCACCCATGCCGCGACGCATGCCACCACCAATGCAACCACCTATGCCACCACCTATGCCACCACCACCGCCACCACTACACGTTCTGCAATGCCGTGAAGAAACCCAACGTTGTTCGAATGAAGTGAGAGAACTTTATGCTAACGATCGATGTGGGTAGGTACAACACAATTCCAGTCCTCTCGACTCCCTCTTTCCCCCTACCTCTCTCCCTCTCTATTCCTCTCTCTTTCTCTCTCTCTCACTCTCTCTCTCTCTCCCTCTCCCTCCCTATATCTCTCTATCTCCCTCTCTCCTTCTCTCCCTCTCTCCTTCTCTCCCTCTCTCCTTCTCTCCCTCTCTCCTTCTCTCTCCCTATCTTTTTTTTTCTCTCTCTCTTTTCTCTCTCTCTCTCTGTCTCTCTCTCTCTGTCTCTCTCCCCCCCTGTCTCTCTCTCCCTCTCTCTCTTTCTCACTCCCTCTCTCCCTCTCTCTCTTTTCTCTCTATCTATCTCTCTCTCTCTCTCTCTCTCTCTCTCTCCATTTCTCTTAATTTGACATGTAAAAATATAATTATCAATCTAAAAAGGTTCCCACCAAATGTCTTTGTATTTCTTCTTCCAGTGCTCTTGATTACGCGTTGAAGTGCTTTGGTGCAGTCAGTACCACCTGCACAGACTGGACGTTAGACACGGCCATAGATGACACCCGGCAACAGATGATCAACTTCAGGTGCACAGGTAATCTCTAATTTATACCTCATACAAACAGTGTGTGTAAGTATATATATGTGTCTGCTTCATTTACGTGACAGGTTTCGAAAACTAGGACTACATGTATTATATTCCATTAAGGAGAAATGTTTGTAATCTGATCGTATATTGTTCTTTTATAGAGTAATGAATTCATCAACACATACAAACACATTGCATTTAAACAATTGTAGTATACTGAGCGCGAGTAGAAACTTTACACTCATATCTTTTATCGTATTTTTTTTGGGAGGAAATTATAGGTCTTCCCGGTGATACTCCATTGACGCGGCGGAGTGAAAACGCATATATTTCCGTTCTGCACGTCTAAAGCGTAAAACATGACAAACAAGGCCACAGGGTCACGTGATCAACACAGTTAATGCGCATGCCTTCAAATCAATTCGCACGTGTATTGTTTAACAGGAAAACACATTAAATAATCTGGTAACAAATAAGTAACTGAATGCCGCGGGTCACAAAAGCAGAACGTGAGCGTGCTATGGGTAGGCTGCACGCAGGACAATCCGTTGCGGCAGTTGCTCGCACACTAGGATGCAGCCGACAGACAATTCTTAATCTCAGAACCCGTGTGCAACAGACAAGTGTAGTGGCGCATCGTCCGAGGACAGGACATCCACATGCGACGTCACGCCGAGAGGATGGACTAATCAGATTACGTCATCTCAGTAATCGGTTCGATACGGCCGATTCCACAAGCAGACACTTGTTCAGGGGTCGGGTGTCGCGATCCACCATCAGGAATCGACTGCGGACTGCTGGTCTGCGAGCTAGGAGACCATACACAGAACCAATTGTTACGCCATTTCACCGCCGTCAACGTCTGGAATGGACCCGACATACAGCGATATTGACGTGCATTTTCTCGTGAAACGCCGGTATCAACGTCATGGTTTGACCATCCCGTTCACCAGACCTGAATTCAACCGAACATATTTGGGAGGAATTGGGAAGACGACTGAGACAGCCGGTCAACCCACCGCAGACCCTTCAAGCTCTTGGGCAGGCACTGAACAACCAATGGCGACGAGTTCCGGTAGGGATTTTCAGAGGACTTCTTCAGTCGATGAGAAGACGTTGTGCGGCTGTGGTGGCTGCACGAGGCGGTCACACGCGTTATTGACTGTCTTAATAAGAACATGCCACGATCTCATAATGTGACAATCGTTTTCGGGGGTCACATGACATCAGGCGGTAATACGCAATAAATTGATCCCCACATCGACTTTTTGCTTCCCAAAATGTAATGATATCGACATCCTTACATAGTAGCTTTATAGTCATGCACCCTGTATTTAATTTGTGAGGTCAAATTTACGCAGTGTAAAGTTTCTACTTGCGCTCATACTTGTTTGATGTTCACGCCTACAATGTTCTGATACTTGTAATTTGTAACATTCAGCGAATTTATGCTGTTGGGATACATGTTGGGATACATGTTGCCGAACTGTTTGCGTCGTCTACATTATCAACATTTGGGACACACGGTGTCGGATTAGAAATGTTGGTGAAATGTTGCCGAAATGTTGTCGCAATGTCGATAGTGTAGACGGGCCTTTACTTTAAAGTGTCTAGCATATACATATTACATTTGATATTACATAATATCATTGCCTATATATAGTATTGCATATGCCCATCCGAAATTGGCTTATTATACGCTGTTAAATACTGATATTAACATTTGTGACTGCTTTTAAAATTTACAAAAAAGAAGCCTTCGTGTATTACATATATTAATTTATCACAACTATCAAGATTCATAAAATTATTATTTATCACATTGGCTTCTTCAACCAATTGAAATCTAATATCAGAGTAAAAATCACATTCGGTTAGGAAACAATATGTATAGGTTCGAGATTTAAGGGGAGTCTTCGGGCTTGGCGTACCTTCCTGCCTCAATTGCTAGGGGTAATGATTCACATCTAAATTTGTCGAATATACTTCTTTTGATACATTTCACATATTATAACAGAGTTATTAAATTTAAATGTTCTTAGCTTGTTTCCATTCGGTTTATTGTTGTCGTTCCACAAATCGATAATTCATCTATAAATGCCAGTTGTCTCTTAGTGGACCATTCAATGTCTATTACCATACTACGTCCCATTTAAAAAATAATTTCATTACTTTTATATCCCGCAATTTATGAAAATATAGTGAACAATGATGTATCTTTACATCTTCCGATATATATTGATTTCAGAGCTCATGCACGTTGGAGGGCCACAACAACAACAACATCAACAACAACAACATCAACAACAACAACAACAACAACAACTACAACACCAACAACAACTCGAACAACAACAAGCACACCAACAACAAGCACACCAACAGCAACAACAACAACATGAGCAACAACAAAACCAACAGCAACAACATGAGCAACAACAATATGAACGACGTGTAGCTGGGTGGGGGAGGAGTAAGTATAAATACTAGTATATATCATCCTCCATAATGTCTTAGTTTATACAGATAGTAGAGTGGGATGGATGGGTTTTGGGTGAGAAGAGAGTGGGTGAGTGAGTGTGTGAGAGAGAGAGAGAGAGGGGGAGGGAGAGAGAGAGCAAGGAGAGAGGGGGAGAGAAAGTGTGGTAGAGAGAGGGCAAATGAGAGAGAGAGAGATAGAGAGAGATATATATAGATAGAGAGATAGAGAGAGAGAGAAAGAGAGATAGAGAGAGAGAAAGAGAGATATAGATAGATAGATAGAGAGAGAGAGAGAGAGAGGGAGAGAGAGAGAGAGAGCGCAAGCGAACGAGCGAATGATTTATACTATACAGGGTGTACCGGTTCTTACAAACTGAACTTACTCGTATAGGCCCCTCGACTTCACAATCAAGTATGTTCCTATATGAGGTCATAACTGTTATCAGTAGCCAAACCGGGGTGTAACACTTTTCACAGGACTCCTCTCAACCAATCGTTAGGATCAACGCATATTTTGGATAAACTATTTTATTTTCTGGAGCATTAACGTACTTGTTCAACTAACTTTGATTGTTTCGTTAACATATTTTTAAACGTAGTTTTGACAATCGATTAGTTGACACTTTTATTGAGTCATTTTGACAACCTAACGTAGTGATTAGTTAGTGGTAATGGTGTACAACTTTCCATTGTCAGTTTGACAGACACGCGTAGTTGATTAAAAAAAAGTGGTCAACCATGGGTGTCTAACCTATGGTTGACAACTTTCTTTTAGTCAAATTGACAACATTTTTCTTTCAGGGACTGGTGGCGTGGACTACTCATCCGGTATGTATAGTTCTCCTATCCTCTAACATATCTCATATGATTGTGTTATGTTTAATCTAGGTTATATTCAATCGTAAATGCTTCTGTCAGGATTGTCTTAGAAAAATGTTTAAAAGAGAGAACAAAAAAAGGATTGTCTTAGATGTTCTCTGAATTACTAGTATCTCAGTGAATTCTTGAACTCTATCTCAATTGTCTGAGACATGCCTCATAACATGCCTCATGAATATATATATATATATATATATATATGTGGCTGCAATAGAGCCGCAATATGTACGTCTCTGATAGTTAACGATGGGCTACGTTAGATTTTCCTTATGATACTAATTTTAACCATAACACCGGAAATGTGCACATCTATGTTGCGCCAAATCCATCACTACATTATTACCCCGTGGATCAGTGTGCTCTCATTTCCTTCTCTCAACACCATGGGGAGTATAACACCGAAGCTGTCACGCAAGGTGTTATAAGGCTATCATTCACATGTCCATACCATCCTACCGGATACCCATTCTCTTCTGGGTCGACTTTTCTGGCAGGATTCTATTGGATTAATTATCTTACAATTTACCTCAGTATTTCATATACCGTACTTATCTTTAGTTATTGGTATTTCAGATTGTATTTGCAATTTCCGATAGATGCTCCAAAATGTCCAATCTCATCATTTTACTTTTAGATTTCCTTTATTTAAATTAAATTAAATTAAATTATTTCTTAGTAGAGAAATAACGATATAAATATATATATACAAAACTCATTATTAGGCGACTTAAAAAAGTTGATATTGTGATTTAAACAATAATTTGCAATGTTTTCTTTCAGTTTCGAGCGTAAAGGCGTCATTGATTGTAATCTCCACGATTGCGTTGCTGCTGGCAATAGTCGCCTAGTCATCTCAGTGCGTCTATAGGGACAGTAAGTCTCGTCAGGATCATTTCCGGTGATAGGAAGAATTTCGACGGTTGCTATGAATGACGTCTGAATCGTGACGTTTTCATGTGAGGTCACAATGGAATGTCGTCAAATGTGTAGCGCATTTACGTGTTTGATTCGTTTATGTCACCGGATATTGAATGAATATCGGGCTATCTCGTGTCAACTTAAGGTCCTATATTACATTACACCTAGTAGGGGGCCTACATGTATACTGCATGACCTTGTCCATACATGAATTCCTAGTAAACTTCAAACATGTATTTCATACCATTAAAAACTCTATTTAGAACACTATCTGTTATATTTGTGATGATTTATTATCTGAAACTGGGGTGGGTGGGTGGTGGGGTTGGGGTGGGGTGGTTGGGGGTTTGGTGGGAGGTTTTTTTTGGACAACGACAATAGTAATTTATTTATTGCCGAAATAAAAGGATTAGGACGGTGAAAGCGACAATCGTATATGCGTTTCATATTGTATAGAACTGTGTGTGAATAATACAGCACTTATATACTGTAAACCCTCTGCCTGTTGGATTTGGTAAAAGCACTGCTCATAATGGCATCTCCGGTTGCCTTCAGCAGGGAGAGGGTTAAAAGCGCCATTCCAATCGTTTTAGAACCTTCTTAGACCGCGAACACAGCTGAAAATGTAACCAATTTTAAAGTGTGTGACATGGTAGGCTAAAAAGAACGTGACATTCTGCCAGAGTTTAGTAAATCGTAAATCATCTTCGAAACACCGTCAACCAATTTGCTTAGTCATACTTGCCGTGTTTCGATGATGATGGTTTTGGTAATCCATATCCTAAAGGCTAAAGTGACGTCACGAACATGCGCGCGGAGCGCGAAAGCTTATCTAGCAACAACTAGACATGCGCAATGACACTTCCGGTTAAACTAGAGTAACCGCCCGAAGTAGGCCGTAGTCTCATAGTGGGCCCTCCTGTACAAAATTGCGTAACTTTAAACGTGTGTGTGTGTGTGTGTGTGTGTTTGTGTGTTTTATTTTTAAATTGGGGATTAGAGCCGCTTTCAAGATTATTTCACTTATATCACTACTTGCCAGTTTATGGCAAGAGGAAACGCTCAACATTCGTAGCGCTGAATGTTGCAGTAAACCTGCGAACACCGGCTGGTACTGACAGACCAAGGATAATAACTGCACTTGCCACTCTACAGACAGCGCATCCTAGCAATATCGCGGTGACGTTCACGAACATTGATACCGGGCTCCACGGACCTGATTTGAACGTGGAACCTTTGATTCCCCAGAACATGCATTCACTCAGGTCGAGAATATCGGCATATGGGATACAAAGATACATGTTTGTAAAAAACCCGGCACATGTTAATCACGGACAGGGGTTTGCTAGGACGTTGTTTTTTTCGTGTAGTAAAATTTAACGAATTCATCAACTTTTTCGTCACAAAGGTTTTTAAGACATCGTTATGTATTCGGTCACAGTCACTTGAAGCAGGCCATTATTTAAAAAAATATAGATGTACATTTTTTTAATATTTCTTTTCTTAATGTATTCTTCTTTAAAATATATTCTGGAAAGAAAAAAAATGGAAAAAAAAAAAGTTTGAAAAAAAATCAAAACGCCATCGACGTCTTATATTTTAAAGAAAAATACATTAAGAAAAAGAATATTAAAAAAATGTACATCTATATTTTTAAAAATAATGGCCTGCTTCAAGTGCCGTGATTCGGTGGCTTCGGAAACATGGCCCCAGGACTTTTATTTACGATGTAATGTGCAATTTAAATGTAACTTTAATTTCAATTTATAAAACTAACATTAATAACAATTTAGATAATATCACAAATGCTGCATTATCAAACAGGTTATGCATCTGAAGGTATTAATTAATACAATAGTTATGATTCATATCACACACATACATGCTGGCATCCATTATACATGGCAATCACGTACAGTTATATATATATATTTAAGCCTGGTGATTTGGGAACTGTGGAGTGGAAACGATACAGCTATCTTGGGAAAATGAAGTCCATATTGCTCACTCTCGTCTTTACTGGTATGTTGAATAGCTAATTTAATTATGTTCGAAATAAATTTATTATTCAATTTCAAATAGAAGAATAAGCTGCACCGATACCTATGCTATGAAATAACTAAGAAACGTGCGCAACTGTAACATAGTGTTAAAAACATTTATATGACACTCAGGGTGTTCTGATTTATATACCACAGTGTCAGAGTTAAGTCTTTGTCAATGATGTTCAAACCATACATACACTACCATTGCAACCATAACAACTATCACTATCTGTTTTACATGCCATGGCAGCCTACTCACTTTCAACATGTGGGTATTTTGTATTTTCAATAACTATAATATTATAATAATTCGTATATGAGCGTTGAAATTTGTCTTAGTTATTTATAAGTTCGAAAGTTTTTCGCTAGATTCAGATCAAAAGCAATATATCTAGATTTGTCTGGAATATAATTTAAAAGGGCATGAACGGAGGAAATTTTGTGCCATCGTATTATCGTGTTTATTGATCACGAGAAACATGTTAGGTAAGGTGCCACCTATTTCTTGGAGATTTTATATTAATGGTAAAAGGTAAAACGCCCAATCAATCTACAATTTGTACTGATCTTTATATTACCATCTATTATTAATAACATAACCAATAAACAAAATGCCTAAATGATTTCGTAATGCTGTACTTCCATTGCCCAGGGCTCTGCGGGGTGGTATCTAGCCAACGTGGACGAGGACTACCACCCCCACCCCCACCACCCCCACCTCCCCCACCTCCGCATGTGCTGCAGTGTCGCAGAGAAACGGCAGCTTGTGGGAATGAAGCCAGAAGACGTAATGGTAACGATCGTTGCGGGTAGGCACAACACCATTCCAGTCCTCTGCATGGTAACCTCACTGTCTATAGGCAGAGAAGCTCATATATACTGTATATAATATTCTCACATACCCAGTCATGCGGGATAGTCCAGTCCCATATAAAAGACGTTGGTGACAACAACAAAAATCAAGAAAAGTAAAATTAATCGAAAATAATTGTTCCAACATTTTGAATAATGGCAACTTGCATTCCTATGCTACTTCCGGCTGCAGTGGTTTCTCTCTATCTCTCTTTGTTCTCTCTCTCTCTCTCTCTCTCTCTCTCTCTCTCACACACACACACACACACTCTTCTCCCTCTCTCCCCCCCTCTCTCTCTCTCACCATAGATTATAATCTATGCTCTCACACACACACACACACACACTCTCTCTCTTCTCCCTCTCTCCTCTCCCTTCTCTCTCTCTCTCTCTCTCTCTCACACCCACACACACATTCTCTTCTCCCTCTCTCGCGCCCGCCCTCCTCTCCATATCTCTCTCTCACACATAG
>JAUTBX010117570.1:0-11557 GCA_032361465.1 Lepetodrilus tevnianus | reverse complement strand
CCTGCTGACCATAAGCTCGAGATTCCTCTAGCCTTCCCTGCTGACCATAAGCTCGAGATTCCTCTAGCCTGCTGACCATAAGCTCGAGATTCATCTAGCCTTCCCTGCTGACCATAAGATACTTTTTTTTTTTAATTTGGGTATGGTCAGTGGAAGACCATAGCCATACATGTAAAATGTCTTATGGACGGCAAGAAGAATTTCGAGCTACTAAAATTGGTATCGTCAAGGATTCTGTTACCCATCGTAACAGTTTGTTAACCTTGAATAAGCAATATGTTTGGCATGTACATGTTTATGAGAAGATACGATTGTACAATATAGAACTCGAATTTTTATGAAACTCTTGCCTACAATATTTTACATTCCTTGTGAAGTTATGCGTTTCATGAGGTAGGCTATGGTCACTGAATAAAATTTACCCTTTACGTTTAAGAATCTTAAGGGCATGAATCGTCTAATCGGCCCAAGTATTGACGACATGTTCCACCCCAGCTTCTAGAAGATAGTGTAGACCTACGCAACCATAATACTAGTAGTACACACGGAATACCATGGGTTTTCGTCATCCCGGTTCCCATTGGTTACGATCCACTTCTATACTCTACTCTACGCTACTCTAACAGACAGACAGACAGATATTTTATTAAACCATAGATTAAACTAACTAATAAGAGTAGAGTATAGAAGTGGATCGTAACCAATGGGAACCGGGATGGGATTTTCGTTTCATTTAGAAACGTCTGTGACGTCAGGGCATTGTTTGGTGACGCGTTAACAAATCAACTCTTGACCTCACTACTGTTGGAAGCGTGGCCTGCACGGCGGCATAAGTATTATGTTATCCTCAGTACGCGGAGGAAGACGATACCTAAGTGAGTTTACCAGCATTGTAGTAATGACTAATAGTATGATTCAATTTCATTACAACAGGAGTTGCTTCCAGTTTATCATACACTCGTTCTATTCATTTGAAACATTTTTAATATGTTATGCCAAATTGTACCATAATAGTTAAATTTCCTCGATTTTGATTGGTCGAAGTGGTGTTTAATGAAATTCCAAGCTGATTAACCACGATAACCTCCCGGAAAATTGGCAATAGGAACCGTTTATCTCCTAATTCCATAGTTTTAAAATCCTAATCACTAACCATAACAAGTGATGTCTAATTTTGACTATGTGGTTGAAAATTGGAATATTTACACGATTATATTCTCTCCACGCAGAATGCACTAACTAAAGAGGAGCATCTCTCAATTCCTCTCAAAGATGGCAACAATGAAACGACGGAAATCCGGGGGTGCCACAAGATGTGCTAACACCACAACAACAAATAGACGTTCTAAAGATGGTCGGTCTCCCAGGGAGGCTCCGCTATGTGAATCTCCGAATCGGTTTTTCACTCCAATATCTCACAAGCACCGCACGAATACAGAACGTCACATTAGACACAACTCTAATCGGCATGACGCTATCTCAAATCGAGCACTTCCACAGAAGGATGTTGTGCACTGGAACAAAGCTCTCTCCAGGACAACTCTGAAGCCAGGAAGAAAAATGACAGACTTCATGCACGACTTTGGGTTATTGAGGAAAATGGTGCCTTTTAAGAGTGACGTGAAGATGATCCGAGATGATGTTGACAGTGCTTCTTATTACCCGAGCAAGACTAATAGTTCCTCCTACTTGGAATACAGCGGCCATCTTCTGACACAGATTTCTAAATACAAATCGGTCTTGTATACCCCAATGGTCTGTGCTCAACATGTTGGCACATTTCTGTGGAATAGCTTCTGGTTGAAGGCTCTGCCGTCTAACATTTCATATTTCACCAAGTTCAAACTCTGGCCGGTGCCAGTTAAACGGAAGCCATTGACATCAGAGTATGTGTCCGTGTCTGCAAAGTATTGGCATGTGGACCCTCCTATCGTCCCGTGGAACATATTACAGTATAAAACGGAGGGAGAGGACAATTTCCCCACCATTATAGGCAGAGGAACATTCAGTGAGGTTGTGGCAGCTACTATAAACTTCAACGGGAAATGCACTGATATTGTCTTGAAGGAGTTCTACAGCGATATATCCACCAAAGACCAAATCTTCGATGAAGCCAAAATCACCATCTACCTCAAGCCCACGGGATGTGTACCAATTTGCTATGGCTTGATTGCAGGGCAGCACGGTATTAGCGGTATCGCACTTGAAATGTATGGCAACGGGATAACCCTCGACCACATTCTGGATGAACATGACTTGCATCCCAGTGACTGGTTCAGTATGGCCCACCAGCTCGCTGAGAGTTTATGCAAGATCCACGAAATGAACATATTGATCAACGACATCAAGTCTGATAACGTGCTGGTAGACCTACACGGTCCAACAATAAAGTACTGCGACTTTGGCTGCGCATCATACAGCACAGGCATCGTCTTCTGCAGCGAAGGAATGAACAGGTTCCTGCACCTATCTCCGGAGGTTCGTGCTGGAAGCCTCACTACTAAGGCCAATGATGTCTTTGGTCTTGGTAGGCTGCTGCAGAAGATCAGCAACATCTCTGGTCTGACAAACATTGCCCCAACGTACCACAGATGCATGAACCACGACCCTGAGCGCAGGATCACCGCGGAGACTGCAGCCGCCATGTTGGGTGATGCCGCCAAGGCGTTCGATGATTCAGAAGAAGCTGCTCCAGACAAGGGAAGCGACTGGTGTCCGAGAATATTCTCCAGTGGATACTTCTCTAGTGCAAGCATGTCTGGTGAATTCTACACTTAGTTCCAACAGGAAGGAACACGTACCTCACTACACTACAGATTGTGATTGAATTAGTTTACGAAGAGATACGACACATTGTACATATTTGGTATCACCGGGATATTTTTTTATCCATGTGTGCATGCATTAATAAATTGTAGTATGTATATTATATATGTATATAGGGTCTATGTTCTGTCAACATTATTCCAATATTAGCAATAATTTATTGTGGCCAGACATGTAAACATAATAACTTGTAAAATCCATTCCAAAGTTCATAGATGTAAAATTATTAAATCCAATCTTAACATTGTATAATTGTAAATTCGAGATGTAGCTTAAAACTGTAACTAGTTGATAAAGTATTTCAAATAATATTAGTGTTGTCCTTTGTTTTCTTATCTTCATTATTTTTAATTTTAAACTAATTGCAAACAGACGTATCGCCTACATGCACAATTATACCACTACGTGTGAAGTTTAACTTTCCTCTATTCTTTATTGATGTTGTTCGTTTGTTCGTTTCTTTTCAATTCTTATATTTTAGAATAGAAGACCCGTTTATCCATTCATAGAAGGAGGCGTTTGCAGGTAATATTATTATGTTACTAGAAAAGTACATACATTGTTAGTGCTATTTGGATTAACAAGTGGGTTTACTTAAGATTTATCTTTGCATTATACTGTCAAACAATCAACCAAAATGAATTAGCAGCTGTAGTATATTGGTATTTATTATCAACTGCTTGTCAGGAAATGACAACCGAGACAATCTCCGAACACTGTCAATAAATAGAGTAATGCAGAGAGCCGGTATTATATGAAGTACGTATGCGTAGATTATATTTTAAACTGTGCTGGATACGTAAACCTTAATCTACGCTACTATTAATACTTCTTTTATAAATACCATCTTACATGTGTATTAAGTTTAGGAATTAAATGTGTTTCAATGCCTATTTTTAAAGCTCTATTTTTTTCCACATGCATTTTTTTTTAACTTCATAATAATACCGTATTCGATAGTCATTTAGTTATTAACACGGATACCTGTTATTGGTGTAGGCTTATTATCAGGTGGGGTTCTGCTGGGAGGTATACATTATGCTTACAGCATAATACAGTGTGCATACATGTACAGTGTAGGCCTACATCGAATTTGTGTTTATGTAGACTATGCAACATTATTGAATGAACGATCTAAAAACTAATATGTTTTATTCCAGATTGTCGGGCTGGCAAATTGGAATAAAGTATCATGAAACCGATTTAATAATGTAGTTCCTATGTGAAAATAGCACTCTGCCTACATAAATGAAGGATGAGTGGATCGGCAATCGGGTCAAGCCCTAATTCAAGGATTAGCATGGAAGAAGGGTCGGATGCTATGACAATTACGCGGGAATATTTCTCTAATCTTAGACTTGAATGTCTTGCGAACCTTTCAGCAATAATCTCATCAATAGAAAGTAAAAAAGAAAAGGGCTTGTATATGAGATGGCTCCTCTCCAGAAACAACCGGAAGTGTGTGGTAGTTGTCTGTCGGGTTTTACTGGAAGCCGATCCATCTACAGCGACCTTGCTGAAGGAAGAAATCGAATCGGAGGTTATCATCCACGTCGCTGTCGACCTTCTGGGCGAACTGCTCAAATCTGGATTGACATTCGGTCAATTCTTCCAGTGTCATTTAGTCAGGACGTATACAGACACTAGCGACACTCCTTTTGATGCTGTGTGGAACTTCATGATCTTCAGATCTCAACTGTGTAGCAAGCCTGGCTACTCGTATGACCGACGACCAGATCCAAGCGAGCGTTTCGCTTACATAGTCATCAACGCAATGGTCCAAGCATGCAACCTACAGGCAGACTGTCTCCACGGTCTGGCACACGTCATCCAGAAGTACCCCATGCATCCTATGGACGTCTACACGTATGGAAAAGTGTTCCGAAGTCTTGTGTTGGCGGGTATCGGTCCAAGCCGTGCCTTCCTGTGTGAGATGGACGGAACCGCTCAGGCGTCGATTCCAGAATACTACGAGACATACCGGACATGGCATGAGCACTTCCGGCGGCAGGTTCCCAGTCTGAAACACTGTGCCAGACTCGCGGTCAGGCGGGCCGTCACGCTGAACCTGGAGTGCGCAGTTACAAGACTGGGTGTTCCTGCCAGAGTGGCGGATCTGCTCCTGTTGAGGGATGACCATACGTTAGCAATGATAAATGTTGATGATCGAGATTAAAGTTTGTTATTTGATTAAATTAACGGCTTCCTGTTTCTATTTCTACACGCATGTGGCTAATTCGTGACCTCCTTAATGCGTGAAAGCTTTCCGTTGCCGTTGCACATGACGTAAAACAATGTCACCCATTATGTTATGGATTCAATTAATCACATTCTAGAGCACCTTGCAATGCCATTGCCTCCAACGTATATTGGACTTATTCTTGGTCGCCTCTTCTCTATAATATTTATGGTGTCGAACTTGAATTCCTAGTTGGTGGCTCAGGCGTGACCAGGGGCCATGTTCGCGAAGCTATCGTACACGTAACGACATCGTTAAGACTTGGTGGAAGCATATTTGACTCTTTATGGATCATCAAATTTTATTCCACGATGTCTTAACGATGTCGTTATGTGTTCTATATCTTCGGGAACATGGCCCCTGGTTAGTAATTCGAGGGCGAGTCACCATACATGTGAGGAGGTAAATGTAGCCGTATGATACAAGATGCTCCTACTGGTCTTGGCCAGTTTTAGCTCAGCATGTTCAGGCAGTAGAGCGTTGAACTTGTGTTCGAATCCCAGGGTGGGCACGGTCCTCAAATACACGAGCATGACATACGATTACAATTAGCTCTGTGGTATTTCAGTGCAAGAACCGTAATTATGTCCTTGATGTGTAGGCTACCCGTACTGTTAAGATAGCACCATATACTTGCATGTAGGGTATACAATAGGCCTACATGTAAATAACCGAGTTCCAACGTTTGTCAATGCATTATTGTCTGCATCCTGCAGTGCAGTTGTCAACCGTGTTTCGTCAGTAGACTACCAGACAATTCTTGCAAATTTACTGTACAACGCAATAGGTTTCTTCCTACCAGTATCATACATAGTGTGACAGCGGAATAATCTAGAACGCTGCTCTATTAAACACTTGTGTACATATTTTCCAAATTTAATGTATGTTTTCATTAAGAGAATACAGTACATTGCTTGCATCCAATCAACTCATTCATTCATTATATGTGTGTGTGTGTGTGTGTGTGTGTGTACGTGCGTGCGTCCGTGCGTGCGTGTGTATGTGTGTGTGCCGCATACACGTGTGATGTGTAAGATACATGTACGTGTGGTTACCACATTTCAAGTGTGAACAAATAAACTATATCCAACTGATACTTTATTTCTGATATAAAAAGTTAAAACACAATTTACTATACCTTTGCATGTGTACTTAAATGCAAGAGAATTATATTCTGATACAAAACATTTCAATTTAACTTAATTGAAGAAAATTATCAAGAAAATAAACTATTAAGCTAGTCTCAACTCGTTTTCCGTTTTGCATTTCATATTTTCGACGCAAAGAGTCATCATTATTACTTAATCACATTTAATTTTCTTGTCACGCATACCGAATGTCTGTCGTGCTTTTACAAAATAATGACAACGTATATTTTATTATTTACATTTCGTGAGCATATTCTTGGATCAACACCAATGTATTATACTATAGTAAAAAGCTCTTATATCGTTGAGAATGAACGGTCAATAGAAGGGAGACAACTATGGCGGGTAATTGAAAATCGGGAAGTTGACAGTAGTGTCTCAGATTTCTAATAAATGAGGGGCTTTATTGTAAATAAGCAGTTTGTTCATCTCTACTTAGGCTGTGAAATACAGGTGATTGCATATGATAGTGTAGTGGCTGCATGATTATGTACAGGTGATCAAAATGTGGTATATGTTGTTCACTGGCAGTGAACAGGTGTAGTGTATCCCATTTCCGCCGTGTACCTATTTCCGCCATTGTTAGATTAAGTGCATTACTCATCTAACATAATGTAGGTGATTCAATGAAGACTCAATAATAAAACAACATCAACAACATAGTACGGAAAGTAACAGTCTTAACTCATCTAATTTTGTAACTTTACTGAGTTTAGTCTAGTGTTACGTTTCACGACATTGTTATCAATGCATTGCAGCCTACAATGTAAGGTATTAAGTTAGTTAATATCCCTGGTATTACCCACTTAGCTACTTGGATCATTAATGAATAAATGTATCTATAGCTGTATTACGTCTTGGTAATGGCCCCCACTTTATTGGACTCGCGTGTATGGCCAGATTGTAATGTCAACTTGTCAATAAGATCGTTACCACACAGTTTAGCTAGCTGAACTATGGCTGTATGTGATAGGCACCTACTGGTCTCTGCCAACAATAGTGTCTATTTGGCTAGTCATGTTCAAATCTTAGCATCTTAGACTGTACTTACATATTTAACGTAAATTCATAAAAGGTGTACCGGTAATCTTTTCCAGTCCGTCGTTAAGTCTCCGGACAGAATCGCCCAATTCAAGCTATGTTCTCAAGGAAAATCATCCACAGAAAAACCTGGATTGCTCATTGCAGTCGTCACCTTCAACAACGACATCTTCCTTGCAGAACTTCCTGGTCATACTGTAACAGAGTCCAGGTATTGACAAATTTCATCATGGCAGTAACATTTTGACCATCAAATAGTACAGTACCTTTCCTAATTTTAGTCGTAAAGAGTATCACTACTACCAGATTCTACTGTAGCGCTATGAGCATGCTTTCGAGTGTGGATTTGGCACACTATAAATGTTAACATTATTATTATTATTCTCCTGTTAATATGGTAACTAATAACTATGCTGAACATGGCATCTGTATTTTCTATTAACCTTCTCCTTGCTGAATAAAATCAAAGTGTTTTATTTCTGCATGTGATCGGGCAACTTAACTCGCCTTCAGTAGGGAGAGGGGCAACTTAACTCGCCTTCAGTAGGGAGAGGGTTAATTCCTTTCAAAATCTACCATAATAATAATGTATACAGTATTCAGTGTTCGAAATAAGTGAAAATACTGAGGGGGTCATTCTCCATAGGCCCATTGTTAAAGGTGGTAAAATATGCAATTTTCAGGGTGTCACACAGATACCTTTAACATTACAGATTTTCAAATGACCCCCGGACCCCCTATTAATTCGAACACTGGTATTCCACAACTCTATTTGCAGTCAAACAGGAGTAGCAGACAATGATAACCAGGAAATATTTACTGAGCTCCTTGACCAGGAAGGAGACAATCCACCCACTCTTGTCCAATCACCTCCCACGGTTTTGCATCTGGACTCCAGTCATTTGGTCTTTCAGAGTTCCTTACCCATAGAATGCATAGACGTGGTGGGCGGGCTGCTGTTAACATTAACCAGGGAGAGTCCAGCCAGAATCAGGGCTTACAAGCTGGACCATGATGGTGAAGTGAAGGTGATGTCTCCTTGTCTGGATTTGGAATGTCCTTCAGTTCAGTTCAGCTCCACCCAGGACACGCACGCACTGTTTGCTGTTGTGGCGGACGAGGAAAAGAATCAGTGGATATCTACTGCAGTGGTCAGACTCCACAAAGCATTATTCGCTTCCTTTTTCGGATCAACGGCAGCTCTGCTCGACTCGCCAGTCTTACTCTATGCTCTGAATGGGTACGTCTTCCATAAACAGTTGATGTCCACGTCAGGTTATGAGAAATGGAATGTTTTCTGTGTTATTGAAGGTTCAGTTCAAAATGCATTATCAATCCAAATACAACCTTCCAAGAATGAGAGTGATGCCCCCTTTCCTACCCTGGCACCGCAGAATTTGAAATGCTATGAAGGAATGTTGATCTGTTCTTCGATTGGGAAGTCGATGTTGGTGCATAAATGTTCTGCCGATGCTTCTGTGGTGTATGAGGATGTTGTGCTTCGAGGACCCGTTGTCTGTTGCGAGTCAGATGGGACTTGTGTGTATCACTGTACAGGACAACACATCTATAAGAATACACTAGAGGAGAAGGATGTCTTGGGGAGCCGTGATTGCATCAATCTCAAGTCTGAAGTCTTGCATCAAGTGTGGACGACAAACATTGTGATGTCATCGGGGAAACGTCAATCAGGTACTTGAAACTTTTGTGAAAAGTTTGTTATCCCTCTCCATGCTGAAGGCTACCAGAGATGCCATAAAGGGCTATGCTTGTGCATAATCCAACAGGGAGAGAGTTAAAGAAATAGGCCATCCAAATCTCATTAAAAATCAGATTTGAAGCTGATGCTCAATTATTTGGACTCGCTCACGTTGAACAAAAGAATATCAAAATGTCTATGGATTTACAAGATTTGATTTTAAGTAGATTGATGCCATCCAATGTTTTCGCTAAATTGTAATCTACCTTATTTCTTACAGATGATGTGCTGCTATGTCAAAGTGACAATGGTGAAATATTTTCATTGAAATTGGACAATGAAGAGAATATCCTAGGCCAGAATGTCAAGTCTGTTAAAGAACTTCTGAAAAGACTAGATGTTACAAACAAAGAACATGACAGTATACAAGACAAGCAGAGGACCATCAATGACTTTCTAAGACAAGTTAGCATTGCTTCAAATCTTCTGTCTCCCAGTGCTGGGAAAGGAAAGACAAGACCAGTTACCTGTAATTGTGCCATAGAGTCGGTTAAGAATGGCTATTCAAGAGAGTACACACTGGTTACTAAATTGACCAATCACAATGCAGCGGCTTTGTCACCTGACTGGACCATCATGGTAGTCTTTGAAACCAGAAACCAATCAGATGTTGAAACCAGATCGCATAGTATGGTTCTGGCCAATGGTTTGGCTTCAAAATCGACTTTCAAAATGAGAATCCCTCTGGAATTGGCACACCTTTTGAACATTAGTCTCAATATCCGCGTGTATCTTGTGCTGTATTCGAATATCCTTAAAGATGGGGAAGCATTTAAACTTCACTGCCCAATTCCACAGTCTTCGAGGTCAAGCATCTCAGTTCTTGTGGGTTCCCAGGAATTGGATGCTTTGTTCTTCCTAAGTGAGCCTATTTCAGAATCTGTTGGCTTTCCAGTACCTTCACTTGATCAGTCTCTGCTGTCACTGGCTCAAAGACAGACAGCGAAGAAGCCACAGTTGGCACCAATGGAAACACGCTCGCAATTGAATCAACTCTATTTGATCACCATTCATGTGGGAAGGATCAACTTTCCCACAGATTTTGAGCAGACATGCCTGAAAGGTATGTGTGGCCAGCTTTGTAATATAACAATTGAAATCTGAATTTTGTTTCTTACTACTAGTAGTCTCTGGAAGATGGCAATTTAATATCTATTTTTGAAAAATTATTTTTGAAGTAAAAAAGATTAAATCCTTAAAAAAATCGAAGCAGTTTTGACAAGGAAGACCATGTAGTACTAGTTAAGGTTTTCTTGTAACCTGAATAATGTCGAGAATATCTGTATTTCTTTGAATGATAACTATCCCTTCCTTCGGCATCTAAAGAGTTGGGTGCTATCATTGTTGAATGTACATTTATGCTTGTAGAAGACACCCTGGCAATCAAACTGCTGAAATACTTGCTGAAAGATGCACAGGTTCCATCAGAAGTCATCACTAAAGCACAGCTGCAATTGGTCAATCCTCATGGTCACCTGACCAGTATCACTGTGGTAACGGATCCGCTTGGTGTACAAGTAGGCTCAGAGAGAGTGGACCTTCTTGCTTTGTGTAGGATTGCCATTGTACAGCGACTTGAGGTATGTCCATCTTACTGTACGAGCTTCACTGGTTTGAAACATCAAGTATGATCATGATGGTCCATATTGATGTGTATATACTAGGGAAACATCTCAATTCGCAATTCATGACAATCAATGTCATTTTGTTATGAATTATCCTTGAATAAATAAAGTTCCAACATTTCTCACGTACACAAGTCCTACCATTCTTGATGCCTTTCATTTTCAATGGATCGTCACGTTGGGTGAAAGATTCTCTCTGTGAGGTAAAAATAATAACTATCAGGCTAATTTTCAATGGTCTTCATCCTGTATATCCAAGTGTCACCTGTATTCATTATCATGTTCAGGCAATATCCGTGGATGGCCAAGGTGGGGCGAGTGTGGAAGACCTGGGGAAGTATCGGAAGCAGATGGAGGTACATGTATTTCTTTCCTTTACAAAAGTTACCCTATGAATGTTTGATCCAGCAAGGTTTAATGAAGGAAGTACGCTAACAGTACTGTATATTGGCAATCAGATTTGGAAAATATGTTAAAGATTGCAATCCAAATGATGTATAACATCTGCCAACTCTGATTGCCAATCTACTGTACAGCTTTTTTTTCTCATTTATTAATATTATAATTAGTTGGCAAAGCATTTGTTAACCAGGTAATCTGATTCATAATATGGTCTTTGTATGAATGTAACTTGACACTGTCTCATCTCAGAGCTTGAGGGAATACCTGCATATGCTGGATGAAAAGCTGAGTCGTGACCCAAGCTCTGATGACTCCAGGAAGGACTTGGCCAGTGTCTATGAGAAACTGAGGAAAATTCAGATGTAATTAAGAAATAAATCCATGCTGTCTTACAATTATTTTTCCTTTGTGAGTGTGTCTGTGTCACTGTGTGTATGTGTGTGTGTGTCACTGTGTGTGTGTGTGTGTGTGTGTGTGTGTGTGTGTGTGTGTGTGTGTGTGTATCTGTCAATATGTG
>JAUTBX010117548.1:0-11560 GCA_032361465.1 Lepetodrilus tevnianus | reverse complement strand
CACACACACACACACACACACACACACACACACACACACACACACACACACACACACACACACACACACAAACATGACATGCAGGCATGCAAGGTTAAAACTTTACAGTCCTCGCTGAAAATAACACGGGCATACGGAAGGGCTCTATTTTGAACACTGATAATACTTAGTAGTCACACCAATATTTGATATTACTATGTGCAGAAATATTTAACTAGTTGTACTAGCCAAACCAATAAATAACACATATCTTTCTATCTAACAGCAGTGTTCGAATTAATAGGGGGTCCGGGGGGTCATTTGAAAATCTGCAAAGATATGTGTTTGACCCCCCTGAATATTACAGATTTTATCACCTTTAACATTGGGCATATGGAGAATGACCCCCTCATTATTTTCATTATTTCAAACACTGAACAGTATATTATATGCAGAATAAATATTCTATAATCAAACTATTAAATCAATAAATAATTTACGTATATCTTTCTATTTAACAGAAGTATATGCAGAACAATTATTGAACTTCATATTAGTCAGTCAATCAACCAATAAATAACTTACTAGTATATATTTCTATTTAACAGAAGAATAAATGGAAAACAACTACAGAACTCATACTACTAAATCCAATATTACACTCATATCCTGAAAATATACTACTGGTTTATAGTAGAACCATGAGCAAAGTATAGAATGTCTGGATTTGACACAGTACGTATTCATCATTATTATTATTACTAGAACAACCACTGCACTAGTCAAACTAATAGTACATTATATGAGCAGAGGGAAAAAAACAGCATACTAACCATATATATTACCAGTCCACAGAGAAAATACTTGAACTATAATCTGTGTCCATCAGCTTTAACCTGCACAATGTACTACACCCTATCAAGTAGCACAGCCAAAATATACAGGATGGGACCCCTGCACAAAGGCTCCAAAGCTCGACATCGATGCAACAATTTGCTGCAGCCAATTTCTCAAAACCAGACACTCTGAGAGTACGTGTGAGCATCCATGCAACACGATGCCGACCAGCATGACAGAAAACCAGAGGAAACGAGAGAACAATCGCATGAAACAAAGGTGTAAATCCGTGACAGATAAAAGACACTATGGCTTTATTAGTCGGGCGCCATGCGGGCAAGTGCTACGTCCCCATAGGCAGCGTGACTGCAGACACACAATACCAGGCGGACAATAATCACGGACACAACTACCCAGGTTCTCCATAGACTGAAGACAAAAACCTTCCATACACCGGCATTAATTCTGAGCTGTGTTTACCAATATGCTGTGAACGTTGGAGTGGAACGGCATTAGGGGGGGATGTCATTATTAATCCTCCATACAAGCTGTGTGGGATAATATACCGATACGTATCTAAGCAGGTGAAGTGTGTGAATATATTCACAGAGCAACAGATATCAACGTCCAACACTATAGAACACGGGGTACGGGTGTGAATAAACACCAACATGAAATTCCAGCTCAGGAGGTTTATTGTGGCGGATATCCATGCCAATAAATATGCCTTTTCGGTGGGTAGCGGATATCAGTATATCATGATAACTGCAATAAAAGATACCTCCACTACAAATTGAAATAGTCGTCACGGTCAAAATAATTATGCACGAATTCTGCAGTACGGGATTGCTCGACCATGCTTAAAGTATAAGCCATTGCTAGGTCTCATAAAATAATCAATCGTCCTCATCAATTATAAGCAAATGGCATGAGGTAGATTTGCAAACTAACAAAAAGATACGAGGACACAGTGCATATACCGTATATTAACCTGTGGTGGTTTGTGCTGGTCAAAATCTGGACAATGCTGACCTTAGATGACCATGCATTGCTACAGTGTCCGAGGTGTAAGTGTCAGATAGACCTCCAACACAATAATGCCGGTCAATAGTAGGTGATTCCCTCTACAAATCTCCCCTCTACACACACTGACCAGTCACTGGTCACGGCTCTCCGGTCAATGTAAGGAACTCTAAGCACGTAACTGAAACACTGGAGTCGCTGGGGTGTGATGAACTCCACACAGCCAATATATCAGACATCACGCTTGATCAATCGATTGATCCGTATCAGCGAAACATAATAGCCAAAACAAACCTGTAAAAACACCTCGGCAAAAATCTGGTGCATTTTTATTACTACCGGAGTCAAAATTTTGTGTGTTGGTAGTATTATACAGAAAAATTTGAGAATTTGTTAACGTGATAACGTTTTATCGGAATGTTAGTTCATAACAATTACAACACGAATTAAAATGTAACAAGCCAAACGGCAAACCCTAAATCCTCTTAAGGATTGTTCAGTGAGGACAATGTCGGGTAGCTGGTGATTAGCACAGGTGCGACTAGCTATACTTAAGGACTTCACCAGCCTGCTTACTGCTTTACCTGCTGCTAGTGGCTCATGATTAGAGAGCAGACGGACAGATTTATTTTCAGAACAAATTTCCAGGCACGGTTGTTGCACGTGATTAGTGGAGAGAAGTGACGTTGAGCTGCAACACCGCTACAGGAATCTATCACCCATATTTGAATTCTAAACACCTATTACACTTAGAGCCAATAGATATTATACCAGTTGTACGTGACTTCGTCTCAATATTGTAAAGAGATTCTTGAGCAGTTTGAACAGTTGTGGAAAGATTGAATTGTTGCTTAATGTCGTGTCAGGATTACTTCGCGTGATGAGGTCATAGAAAAATATGTTTGATATCGATAAGGTAAACTTGGTGGACTAAGACATGTCACCATAACAATGACACTGCACAGGGTGATAACACTCCACAACACAAAATAGTACCTGCTCAAATCAACGTTAAAAAAACCTAAACTATTTAAATTAGCATGTTGATTGCCAATTTTAAGAATTTAAAAACATTTTTTTTAGTAACTTTTGCATTTCATGCTAAAAGCTTATCAGGTATGTTTCTCTCAAGTGCAACTCAATGATGTTTGAACATACATGTATTAACCATCAACATAGTAATCTTCAAGCTCCTACAGTTGGTCAAACATTCATACCGGTGTAACCGGACCATCCTGCCGTCATGGGATTCAAACCTGTTGCCTCTGAATGTATGTCCAACACTCTACTAGTGGCCACAGTAAGCTATATAATACCGCCACTGGCCTCATGAGCATCGGCTCCCAGATTATGACACTTCGCTCAGTATGATTTCATGAAGTTAAAACTTTGCATGGGGATTTATGAACAAAACCTTTGAACTGAGCGTGAAATTTGGACTCCAATTATGTAGAAACTCTCCAGCATGAAGCGATTGGGCTGAACGTATGCGCAAACCGATTCCCTGCTACTTTCCTACTAGCCACTACTACTTTGTATAAAAGTAGTTTAGTGTAGAATAATGTAGTGTAGTGTAGTGAAATGTAGTTCAGCCTGAATACACCCCAGTAATTTTTATTTATAAAATATGGCTACATTCTCCCACTCCATATGATGGCTAGTTCTCAAGGCACACTAATCCAGCTACTTTTAAGTCAGCAGGGAGCGAGGAATTCACTCTAGTACTGTTAATTGACTCCCTTTGTTAGACCTACACTACCCAGCAGCATTAAGCCCTACTTTACATCCAATATAAAAAGAAAATATCTTACTTCAAAAGTAGTTTGAGTCCAATTAAAATGTCTACCTGAATAATTGACTTTCTATTTCTGATACTTACGACAATAAACATTGGGTAAACACTGTTTTGCCCTAAATAGCCAAATTTCTCTACCTGAATAATTTACTACCGTATTTACTACAAGGGGTCAGAATCAAACTAAAATATTCTGGACAATTTATCACAGTGTGTCATAATGGAAATACCCAACATAACTACGAATTAATGACGAAAACCAAACAGAATCGAGTCGTGCACCACAATTCTATCTCAACATAAATCTACAATCACAATTATTTTTAAATTTTCCTACACAAGCTCGCAATCAAGTCGACAAATGCTTGAGTGACTTAAGCACTTAAAAGCATTATGGATGTGAAGTATATCATGTTTGCGCTAGCGGCGAGGACATAATCTCCACGTCAGTAAATCGGAACGAGGTGGCCATTGTATATTCTGGCCCTTGTATTGATTTTGTGTCAACAATACCCTAATACTGTCCTGCTCTGTAGTACATACTTCTACCCTGGGGCCACCAGCCGCAACGACGTTAAACTCCATATTCACTCTCTCACTGGGGCCACCATGCAGTGTCGTCATCTAGGAACATTAACCCTCTCCCTGCTGGATTAGACACAGGCACTGCTCTTTATGGCATCCCCGGTTTCCTCTAGCATGGAGAGGGTTAACAATAGAAATCTCCTAAAATACATAATACCACGAGGGCCTTCAAAAACAGCTTTGAATTGTATACTCCTCAGGGATTTGAGAAGGAAATGAGAGCACACTGATCCATTGACTGGGATAATAATGTAGAGCTATAATGTAGAGTTGGGGCAATATAAATGTACATATCATTATCTTCATAAGGCCAATCAGGCCCAGAGGTTACAAAACTTTCTGAGCACAAATTTGTGCTCAAGCTCAAAATGTACATGACGTTTTATGAACAAAACTCTTGAGTACAAATTTGTACTCAAGAAAGTTTCGTAATCTCGGGGCCAGACCTTAAAAAAACCCACACAAGACACAGACACACACACATGTATGCACGCATGCACACCCACACACATGCACACCCACACACACACCCACACACCCAATCATTTCAAATACAGTATTTCAATAGTATTATCTCTGCCATAACATATATTATTTATTTTAATTTTTCAAATATGTATGTCAGATCTATATCAACACTTTCCTGAATTCAACTTCCAAACTAAACAATATTCATAATATCTCTGGACTTATACATTATGTACTATTTCCTTTCTTATCGAGATCAAGGCTGGAGAATAAATAACATTTATGTATATATGTGTGTGTGGCATGTCACTATACAGACACCGTACATGGACTACACGCCCACTGGGATCTTCCTTAGGAATTTCACAACTTTCTAGCAATTAAATCCCAGTCGTAAAACTATTCCTTTCACTGATCATGATAATAGCATGCAGGAACCCTACCAAAAGGCAAGTGGTGTACCACAGAGTACAAATAGAGTACCACTGAGTACAATTTTGTATTATCTCGTGTAAAATGTCACCCCGCTTTCAAAGACATGGCATAGTAGAAGCAATTGTTGCTGGGTTCAATAGAGAGGGAGATAAAGTCTAGAGAAGAATATGTGTGCATGTAAGTTGAGAGGAAAACTGGCAGTGTTTTACATACACGAACACACGAACACAGACACACACACACAAACAAACACACACACACTGTCATATACACACACACAAACTTATATGACCAACCAGTAGTCTGAGTCAAATACCTTAGTCTCACCCATACTTTTATTCTACTCAAAATTAATTAAGGGCCAGTAGGGAGAATAAATAGCCTCTTTGGATATATACATTTAGTTTTACACGATTTTAACAAATAATAATGTGCAGGCACATTGGAACAGTAAGTGAGTGAATATGGAGTTTAGCATCGCTGCGGAAATCTTTCACCCATTTGCGATGAACACATTGAAGAAGAATGGCACCCAATTCATCAAAACAAATTCCAAAATTTGGTAGCACGCTTCCAGGGCTCCAGACTAACATTCTAAGTTACTTGTCTGCAGAGCAAGTCAGGGCAAGTAGCAAAGGCACCAAAGGTACAAAGTGTTAAAAAGTATGCTGCCCGCAGTGCAATTTAACTTGCCCCTGTACGTCGCGCATATGTTAGTCCAGAGCCCTGTGCTTCCCCACAAAATATCTGCCAGCCCATATTTATTTTGTCAAGAATATCTGCTATGACCAAAAGAAAGTCTAGATTTCTAGAGAGTGAATATGGAGTTTAACGTCGCTGCGGGAATCTTTCACACATTTGCGACGAAGATTTCTAGAGAATCAAAGGGGATTCTACTATACATCTCAGTAGTTCTATATTAATTATTTACTTTCTCCATCTGAAACCATGACCATACTGTGGCATACATATCATTTTGACTAATTCAGAATGTTTTTACAAACTCTGTACATGTAATGTGTGTGGACAACCACAACATTTCTGCTTACATATTCAGGATAGCCTATATTAATATGTATATTTGACAGATCTAAAAGTGTAACCAGTGGAAACCATTCAATCCCCCCCCCCCCCCTGATTCCTATACCCCTCCCCTTGCTCAGAGATTCAGATTCAGGTTATATTAAATTTTACAGATCCAAAATATCGGCACCAGAACAAAACCATTTTAGCAGCCCCACCCTTCCAAATCCTGCTGATATTTGCAGGATATACCGGTATATATTAAATTTGTACTCTAACAGACCTATAATAGTGTCACCACAACTAACAATTCAAGGATATATATATTAAACTTGTACCTTGACAGATCCCGAAATAGTGTCACAATGTCACCAGAACATACAATTCACCGACTATAAACCCCTCTATTAGAATGACCCTCTAACCTAAAGCTGTCAATGCCAAGTTGGAATCAAAGGATGCAAAGCACTTGACACGCAGTAATTACATGCCGGGTGTAAACTTGATAAGCACATCAATACAAAGTCCTGAGCCCAAAGCTCTGGGTGCCTGCCTTTCATGCTAAGCTCCACGCCATTGTGTGGGGCACAGATCCCTGTGTGGTGGGTGTGGTCATTGGTGGGTGCGGCAGATTATGTGGTGTCCCTGGGGGATGTCTGTAAATTTCCTACCCGACCCCCAGACCCAGACCCACCAATGGCATTGACTCACTCAAGGCAAGCCAGGTTTTTATCAACAATCTCTGCTCCTTTTATATCAGATTGCGACAGCGGGGTAACTTGGCGACAAACCCTCAACATGCTCAGCTCACCTAGGCAAACCCACAGCCAAACACATCTCAATAACATAATGAAATTTACATAGATACCAGCGGTATGGGTGAAATATTCAGGACTGTTTACAAGTAAACCTATGGTAATGGTAATCAAATCTAGCGCATTAAACAGATATAAAATTTGTATCTAAAAAATAAACCTGCTTGACATGTACACGTTTTTCAGAATATAAATTTCAAGTTTCAACTCAGACCTGGATCAGTGTTTGTGCTCAATGCAGTCAAAGTTCTCCACCTGGTTAAGCGATATCCTCTTAAACAGATGTCCTCGTAATAAAAGTTTAATTTTAAAGTAAGTAATGTCAATAATTGACAGTATTGTCCATTCTGCAACCAACATATATTTATAAAGACTGTTCAACACATACTTATTCAACTGTATTCATGGAAATGGAAAGATTTACGACATAATGAATAATAAACATCTCCCAGACTAGCAATTAAACTGAACTGATGTCAACCCGGTCAACATGTTTATAGAGCATTAAACATAAAACATTTGACACATTATAAGTCAATTATGTAGGCAAGCATGGCACACAAATGTAAAAATACTTATATTATCACATCAAAAGATAAAATGAATACTTGAATGAGTAAACAGGTGGTTACCTAACATGAATCTGCACATACACCTGTAATACATGAATAGTGTAATGTCATTTAGTACATTATTTTTAAAGGTTATTTTAAAACATAAAAACTTACAAATCAATTCTTATCTATATCAATTACATTTCTATTTTCAATGCATTCCAAATTGACTGCATGATATAGTGTATATTCCTGCCTATTGTACATTAACAGGGTTCACAATTAACACTCGCCCACTCACCAGGACCATTTCTCCCAATGCTAAAGAGTGTATTGGATTCAAAACTTGACCTACCCTAGGGTGACAGTCGGGTAATGAAAATTATGTTTAAAAGTTAGTTTCTATTGCTGCATTTCTATCATTCCTATTGTATACATATGTATTCTACCATTTCTACCAACTGCAGAATTCCTACTGTATACATTCCTACCTATTGTACATTCCCACCTATTGGTACTAAACATTCCTACCATTCCTACCTACTTTATATTTCCACAATTCCTACTAAACATTCCTACCATTCCTACCTACTTTATATTTCCACAATTCCTACTAAACATTTCTACCATTCCTACCTACTTTATATTTCCACAATTCCTACTAAACATTCCTATCATTCCTACCTACTGTACATTCCTACCCTTCCTACCTACTTTATATTTCCACCATTCCTACTGTATACGTTCCTACCATTCCTACCTACTGTACATTCCTACCTATTGGTACTAAACATTCATACCTACATTATATTTCCACCAGTTCTACTGCATACATTCCTACTATTCCTACCTACTGTACATTTCCACCATTCCTACTGTATACATTCCTACATACTCTACATTCCTACTTCCTACCTACTCTACATTCCTACCTACCTGTTGAAGCTAAGCGACACAAGAACAGTTTCCTACAGCAAGTGTTGATTACGAGTTCATCACATTCAAAAACAACGCCGATTCCAATATCCTGTCCTGGTCCGTGTCCAAAGTCGGCAGTGACATAACTCTGACGTCCGGTGTCACAAGTCACACGTCCGGCGACAGAAGTGGTCAATATTTGATGCGGGTACTTCACCACTTCACACAGATGGCCGCACGAATAATCGCAGGATCCGCCGATACGATGGCAAGACCCGAAGATCCAATCTTGGACGATTGTCTTAAGTCTCAGGAGACCCTCTGATAAACACACACGCTGCAATATGCACGTGGTCCACGCATGACTCGTCGCGCAAAGCGTTGACCGCTGATATGCATCAAGCAAACATGGGAGGTGTGTATGGAGTTAGCTCCTGCTTGCTGGAGTCTTATTACGCTACTGTAACAAGGTATTAATACACTCAATTACCATGTTCAGGTCTGTGGTAACTCAGACAGGCATACATGGATATAAGTCTTAAAGCTCCTCTCTTGTAGCTCTCAACGCTTTATTAAAGCGACACCTTAGTCACCTATGCAGCCGTTTCCTGTGACACCGGCACAACGACAAACCTATTTAGATATTCTGACTACGAGTCTGGGTCAAACCCCAGCATCTGTGTCTTGGTTAAACCCCAGCGTCTCATAGAGCTAAACCCTAGCGTCTGATATAGCGACTATCGCTGATAACTAAATACAGTGCACTCGCACCCAACTGGACTGAAAACGTCCCGAGTATTTCCAAATCTCACGTAATCTTATGGCCAATAATGAAAGAGGTTAAACTTGAAGGAATTCGACCCCAGAAACAATGAGCCGTAAATAGAAGCTGATAAAGAGTTCATTTACTTTCTCTATCACGTGTGAAAACTATGCATATGAGAGTTTAATCGCTCTTACTGAGGCCCCCCACACCACACCCACCTCGTATCATGCTAGTCCAGCATTAGGAGCCGATGACCTGTAATGTAATGTCCTTTTTGACTGCAAAGAAACAGTCTAATATTTAACGTTCCAGACAAGTAAAAGTTGAGAGGGTATTTTCACTCCCTGTCACAAGATATTAGTAAGCGCCAGTGGTAAAATGACCAACGACAAATTTGGAGACTGAAACCATGTAAAAACAGCTGGTCCAACATGACATTGACACGAAAAACGTCAATATGTATGATATTAACAAAAACGTAAACAAATTCTTCACATTTGAAAATACATCGAGGAATATATTTTATCATCAATAAACAAATCTGTTTGTCACAGACACAAAATCATTGAAAATTACATTGATTGAGAATTGACTCAAAAGAATCAAGATTGTAGATTCTGATTAAAACTTTATTTTATTTTGAATATATGATCGCAATATGTGGTTTGTTTTAAACAATATTTATTCTCATGAAATTACAAAAAAAATTGTTTAACTAAATACATACATCATGATACGGGATTGACAAACAGGATTATGGCATCCACGATATATATATCCCCAATTACATGTCAATAAACAATAACCACACGATGACCATCTGAACACTCAACAAATTGTTGACATCTGATTACATTAATTTGAATGAATGAATTAGTGCGTTATATTGCAGCAGGAATATTTCTCCAAAATGCGACATTTATATTAATTTAATTCAGTGGGTAAAAAAAATATATATTATTTTATCCACTGAAATACAGTACATGTAGGACAAATACAACTCACTAAGAACCACTTATAGAAATGTGACACAACTGACCTACTTGAAATCCAGTCTTGGCACTACCAACACCCCAGTCTATACACTCGGACAAAACTATGCGAATATAAATGCCATTGCATTAACACAAAAGCCTGGTAAAGCTTAGGTTGCATGTGTTGTCCCTGAGACAATTGCTATGAGGTAATAACAGAGTTCTGCTTCGCCTGTGTGTGATTTCTGAAATTAGTAATCAATAAATAAATCAAGCCAAGATGTTGTCTACACATGCAACATCTGAGGATAAATCGGTGTAGTGCGGTACTTAATCATCATTAGCTACAACATACCCTCTAAATATTGATATAAATAGATGTGCATTTATTTAACAATCTCTTTTACATCTAACCCTCTAGGTATTAATGTAAAATAGATGTGCATTTATTTATCAATCTCTTTTATACCTCACTCTAAATATTGATAGATGTGTTTATTTTGCAATCTCTTTTGGATCTATGTACGACTAATAAACAACTACGACATCTTGAAAATAGATTTTAATGTTAGAATATAAATTCTGTGAGTATCAGTTAATATTATGACATCTGTTTTCTCCATGCTTGTCTATGGTGTGAACAAGTCTGTTTGAAGTTTACTATTATTATTATTATTACTATTATCTTATGTTGTAAAGCACTTTTGAGCAGACTATTAGCATGAAAAGGGCATTATATAAATATGGTACTGTATTTATTATATTATATTATTATTATTAAAAGTGAAGATTTCTTGCAAATATTTTAGTCTTTATAATTATAAAAGTTTATCATATGGTTCATAAAATGTTTCAACTAAAAATCAAAGGATGAGAAACTTGCTGCAAAATGTTGTGTTTAGAATATATATAGACACCCACCTTGAATAAAACTTTTAAACACTTCATGTGTTTAGAATATATATATAAACACCCACCTTGAATAAAACTTTTAAACACTTCAGCATGGAGATGGTTTATATATAGACACCCACCTTGAATAAAACTTTTAAACACTTGATGTGTTTAGAATATATGTAGACACCCACCTTGAATAAAACTTTTAAACGCTTGTCAGTTGAGCAGACGCCAGATCTGAGAGGGTTGCGAATTTAATAGAAGCTCAGATTTACAGTAGCCCTGATACTATAGCGCAGCATTAACCCTCTCCATGCTGGATTAGGCACAGGCACCGCTCTTTGGGGCATCTCTGGTTGCCTTCAGCATGGAGATGGTTAATGGCAATCAAAGCACTACTACAAGTCAGTACACTCATGTATGCTATATAACCGTCAAAGAAATGTATTATTTGAAACTATTCACCACATTGTAAATGGAACTGTTATATT